>ONZH01004054.1:0-29452 GCA_900303285.1 Rhinella marina
CGAAGAGTCCCAACACGCAAGAATTCCCTTTCCTCAATAGGCTGACTCTCCATTTCCTCCTCCTCTTCCAACTCCTCCTCTTCAGCCCATACACGCTCAACAGATAAGAAGGAATGAGCATAGGTACCCTCTTCAGTCTCGCCAACAGTCTCCTCCTCTTCCTCCTCATCCTCCCCCTCTTCCAATACGCGCTAAGAAACAGACCTGAGGGTGGTCTGGCTATTAAGCAACGTATCTTCTTCCCCCATCTCCTGTGACAACCGCAAAGCCTCTGACTTCATGCTGAGCAGTGACTTTTTCAGCAGACAAAACAGCGGGATGGAGTGGCTTAACACCTGACAGATATCAGACATCCACGTCCACTCCTCATTGTAGACTTGAGGAAGCTGACTAACCTGACTACCAGTTCTCGTGGAAGTTGTCATCTGGCAGTCTGCAATCGCTCTGCGCTGCTGGTAAACCCTGGCTAACATGTGTAATGTGGAATTCCATTATGTGGGCATGTCGCACAACAGTCGGTGAGCTGTCAGTTGTAAGCGCCGTTGCACTGCCCTGAGAGTGGCAGCATCTGTGGTTGACTTGCGGAATTGCGCACAGATGTGTCGCACTTGGTGAGCAAATCAGACATATTGGGGTAGGTCTTGAGGAACCGCTGAACCACAGGATTGAACACGTGGGCCAGGCAGGTTTTGTATGCAGTGTTTATATGGGTTGTTGTTACTTTGGGAAATAGTATTGGTGTATAATGGCACATGTGTTAGTCTGCCGAGTTGCAGAGACGCCACCAGGTTACGCCCGTTGTCACACACAACCATGCCTTGTTTGAGTTTCAGCGGCGCCACCCAAAGATCAGTCTGTGCCGTGATGCCCTGTAACAGCTCTTGGGCGGTGTGCCTCTTGTCACCTAAGCTCAGCAGTTTCAGCACCGCCTGTTGGCGCTTACCCACGGCAATGCTGCTGCGCCTAGAGCTACCGACTGAAGGCGCCGTGCTCACAGATTGTATTTGAGAGTAGGAGGAGGAGGGGTTAGAGGAAGAGGCATAATAAGTCTGAGAAACCGCGACCGAGGTAGGCCCCGCAATCCTCGGTGTGGGCATTACACGAGCGGCCCCAGGGTCAGACTCGGTCCCAGCCTCCACCAAGTTAACCCAATGTGCCGTCAAAGAGATATAGTGTCCCTGCCTGACAGCACTTGTCCACGTGTCCGTGGTTAGGTGGACCTTCTCAGTAACCGCGTTGGTCAGGGCACGGACGATGTTCTCTGACACGTGCTGGTGTAGGGCTGGGACGGCACATCGTGAAAAATAGTGGCAGCTGGGGACTAAGTACCGAGGGACAGCCACCGCCATCAGGTTGCGGACAGACTCAATCTATACCAGTCTATAGCGCAGCATCTCCAGGGTCAGCAGTTTGAAAATGTGGACGTTTAGGGCTTGTGCATGTGGGTGGGTGGAATTGTATTTGCGTTTGCGCTTGCGCTCCAATGTCTGATGCAAAGACAGCTAAACGCTGCGCTGGGACACATTGGTGTAGGGTGTGAAGGATCGTGGAGTTGAAGGGGTGGTTGTAGGGCGGGAGGTGCTCGTGCTGGGGTCCTGGGCGGGGGGTTGACTCGCAAAGCCAGCATGTGACACAGGGGAAGGAGCAGTGGTGTGATCCGCAGGAGGTGAACGGCCTTGGTTCCATTGAGTCGTGTGCCTGCGCATGCTGGTAGTGGTTAGGCTGGTAGTGGTGCATCCCCTGCTGATCCTGGTGTGGCACAAGTTGCACACCATGGTCCGTCGGTCATCCTCACTTTCTTTAAAGAACCTCCAGACTTGCGAACATCTAGGCCTCGGCACGGGAGCTTCACTCCGTGAAACAGTTGCTGATCTACTTGCTCTGGCCCTGCTTCTCCCTCTGGCCACCCCACTGCCTCTTCCAACTTGTTCTGGTGCTGCACTTGCCTCCCCCTCAGAAGCACTGTCTTGACTAGGCTTACCAACCCAGCTCGGGTCAGTCACCACATCATCCACCTGCTCTTCCTCCGATTTCTCACTCTGCTCCCCCTGGGACTTACTGCCCTGACAACAATGTCAATGTCTGACAACCGTGTCTCATCATCATCCGACACCTCTTGACGCACTACTTGCACTAAGTCCACACTCTCATCACCCACAGACTGCGAAAGTTCTAAATTTTGGGCATCGGGACAGAGCAACTGCTCAGGTTGCTGTTGAGCAGTGGTTTGTGTCTCTGGGTAGGGTCCTGAAAAGACTTCCTGTGAGTATGCCAGATCTGAATCCATATTTTCCATGGGGGGGGCAGGCTGGGGGGAAAGAGGTTGAGCTGGAGGAGCCAGAGGTCTACTCCCTTGGCTAAAGTGGGTGGACTGTGTGGAAGACTGGGTGGTGGATAAATTACTGGACACATTATCCGCTATCCACGTCATCACCTGTTCGCACTGTTGTGGTTTCAATAGTGGTGTACCACGTGACCTTGTAAGTTGCGAGATGAAGCTAGGGAGCGAAACTCTGCGGCGTTCCACTGCTCCCTCATCAGTAGGTACTGTGTCACCCTGCCCAGGACCACGGCCTCTGCCCCCCTACATCACTTGGATGCCCACGTCCTCGACCCTTAGCCCTTGGGTTCAACATTTTGTGTAATCACTAAACTGTCGAATTAATATCTGAGGCCAAAAATTTATTCTCTAGACTGCGGATAGTGTACCACACACCACAGAATTTTTCACTGGACTGTATTAAATGTATCTGAGAGAAAAAACGTGTTCTCTAGACTGCCGCTAGTGTAACGCACATGACACTATTTTTCACTGCACTGTAGGATATATGAATGAGAGGAAAAAATGTATATTTTCTAGACTCCGGCTAGTGTGCAGCACATGACAGAATTTGTACTGCACTGTAGGATATATAAGTGAGATAAAAAAACGTATACCCTAGACTGACGCTACTGTACAGCACACGACATAATTGTTCACTGGACTGTAATATATATAACTGAGAGAAAAACATATTCCCTAGACTGCACTGCAGATCTCAGCAAGCCAAGGTACAGCAGCAGCAAAAATGAGTACTGAGAGGACTTTGGGCAATTTCTTTCTTGGTCTGTGTGGACCACGTGCTGTCCCTTCTGCCACCAGTCGCTGTGCACAGCGTGCAGCCAAGATGGCGTTAGCTGAACTACAAGTCCCAGCCAGCAGCCGAGAGGAGGACAAACAAAAAAGGTCGTTGTAGCCCTTAGAAGGACCGTTGGGTTCTTTGTGGATGATTCCTGCCTAACCACATTCTAATTTCACGCCCTAACAGTGTGCAGCCAAGATGGCGGTAACTGCACTACAAGTCCCAGCCAGGAGGAGACCAAAAAAAAAAAAGGTGCTTGTAGCCCTTAGAAGGGCTGTTGGGTTCTTTGTGGGTGATTTCTGCCTAACCAACATCTAAATTGAGGCTCTAACACTCTCCCTGACAGACAGCAGCTCAATCCCTAATCTCATGCAGCAGCCAGGAGGAGCCAAAAAAAAGGTGCTTGTAGCCCTTAGAAGGGCTGTTAGGTTCTTTGTGGGTGATTCCTGCCTAACCAACATCTAAATTGAGGCTCTAACACTCTCCCTGACAGACAGCAGCTCTATCCCTAATCTCATGCAGGCGGCGTCTGACGTTCACCGCCATTCGTGTCAGGGTAAAATTTTAAGTGCTTCACCTGCTACCTCAGTCTCACTTGGTCACTCTGGGTTCACCGCCATGCTGTGTCAGGGTAAATTTTTGTGTGGTTCACCTGCTACCTCAATCTAACTTGGTCACCAAGCTGTCACGACGCTGTGTCAGGCTTATGCCTGCGTTGTGAGGCGGGGGATAGGACAGCAGTGCCAGCATGGGCAGTGGTGTCACCCACAGGCGGTGATGGAACTTCGTTGCACCTAGTTGGGTGCTTTCCTAACATGTGCCAGTGCATGTGCCTTGCCCATCTTGGTCTGGGTCAGCACAATTGTCTTGAGGGTCATCACTAAGCTGTTGCCCAGAATTTGGCGTAATGGTACGATTAGGCAGCCTCAGAGGCATCCATGCTTGCTGCCCCTGCTGTTTCCTGTCCATTTCCGTGGTGTTTCCATCATTTTCTGATGTTTCCAGGTTTTCACGCAACCTTCCCTGTGCAGAGCTTTGGTCCCCTGCAAAAAATGCTCGAGTCTCCCATTGACTTCAATGGGGTTCGCACGAGCACCCGAGCATCGGGAAAAATCTGACTCGAATAATGAGCCCCCGAGCATTTTAGTGCTCGCTCATCTCTAATAATAAATAGCAGCAAATAGAGAACCCTTTTTGCAAAAGTGGTTCCCAAATAACCTGAGAAGGGGGTAAAAAGGAAAATAGGTGCACTTTGGCGCAACAGGGAATTTTCTGAAGAATGGGGGAGTCCTGACAGCCATGCCCTTCTGGGTGAGAGTCAAACAAACTAAACAAAAACTACTGCCAACTAGCATCTCACCCATCAGGTGCAGTACATGGTGTGGCTCCCATAGGTCCTCCTGACTCCTCCACCAGTGTCCTGGACAGCAGCCAGCCAGTAGTTGGTTCCTCAGATGAGGGACTTGAAATCCTCCTCACTCGAGCTGCTGCTAAAAGTCATAAGAGGACGTTCCTGCCTCTTGTAGGCCACGCTCGCTGCCGTAGTAGAACTCGGAGCCCTCTTCTTCCGGAATTCGGACTTGACTGGGTCCGGGTGGTGGTCACGCTGGCGAGTGCTGCAGACACTTCACCTTTTCCGGATCCTCCTGCCGAGACAGCTGTGGTAAGAAGAACTTCTGGCTACAGCGGTTCTGGAAAGGTTGCATGATCCAGGAAAGAGAACCCAGCTTCCCCGGCTGCTGCTGGCTTCACCTTCCACGGCAGCTGGTAGTATTGGTTGATGACCTTTGACTGAAAGGTAAAGGATGATGTGGTCAGCTGACCCAGCTGTAAGGACTGTCGTGGTGGTGGTGCTGGCAGTCCTGGAATCAGAGGCTCCGGCTGAGGTTTTTCACAGAACCGGAGGACGCCATCTGGGAATTCCTGCAGGCAGCGCAAGCGTCCTGGACCTGGTGGTTCATCCGGCCACACTTCTGCGTCACTTGAAGGCACCAGGGGCTTGGAAAGGAGGGTAACCCCAGTTGCAAATAGTCCTTTCACTGACTCCATGGGGGTGTACTCCACCTGATCCCCCACATACAAGCTGTGACGAGCTTGCAGCAGGTACAGCTGTTTCACCGACCGGTGGCCCACGAAATACTCCTTCCCAGAGTCGTCATCCTGCAGAAGGCCAGACCCTCGCCCCACTGAAAACCACAGCACAGTTCCCTTCCTTCGTTCTAGTGAAGGATCTCCCGGCCTAGGGTGGTCAAGAACTTGTATGACCCATTCCTCCACCACATAATGCGTACGTTTTGTAAGGTTCATACGTATCGTACATATAGTTAAAATTTGCGTACGTTTACGAATAATCCGAAGCGAATCCAAGGAAATCCGGATTCGCTTCGGAGCTGAAAAATCCCAAGATTCGATACAAATCGACGAATCGCTTCGCTCATCTCTAGCGCTTATCAGTTATTATGCCCCCAGCGGCACTAAATACCCGCTCAGACAAAATGCTGGCGGCAGGGGAGAGCAGCACCTCCAAGGCGTAGAGTGCCAGTTCATGCGATGTGTCCAGCTCGGACACCAAATAATTGTAAGGCACAGAGGTATCACTGAGGACGCTGACACAGTCAGCTAGGTACTCCTTCACCATCTTCCAAAACTTTTCCCTCCTTGTGACACTAGGCCGCTCATCAGGGTGAGGGTGCTGGCGGGGTGTCATGAGACTGTCCCAGGCCTTGGAGAGTGTTGCCCTGCCTCTGTTGGAACTGCTGTGTGTTCCCCTCGTCTCCCCTCCTCGGGTTCCCAAGGAACTACGTACTCTGCCGCCAGCATTGTCAGCTGGAAATTTTTGGAGCAGTTTTTCCACAAGGGCCTTTTGGTATTGCACCATTTTGCTAGTCCTCTCCACCACAGGAAAAAGAAATGAGAAGTTCTCTTTGTAGCGGGGGTCGAGAAGGGTGAACAACCAGTAATCAGTGTTGGCTAAAATGCGTATAATGTGAGGAACACGGGAAAGGCAGCATAGCATAAAGTCAGCAATGTGTGCCAGAGTCCCAACAGACAAGGCTTTGCTCTCCTCACCAGGAGGATGACTCTCAATTTCCTCATCCTCTTCCTCCTCTTCAGCCCATCCATGCTGAAGAGATGGAGTAAACCTGCTATGGGTACTACCCTCTGTAGCGGGGGCAACCGTCTCCTACTCCTCGTCCTCCTCCTCCAATTCGCGCTGAGAAGACGAACCGAGGGTGGTCTGGCTATTACCCTGTGTAGTGTCTTTCCCCATTTCCACCTCTTCCACATCCAAAGCGTCTGCCTTAATTGTGAGCAGTGAGCGTTTCAGTAGACACAGAAATGGGATGGCTACGCTGATAATAGCGCTATCGCCGCTCAACATCTGTGTAGATTCATCAAAGTTGTGTAAAACCTCACAGAGGTCAGACATCCATGTCCACTCGTCGCTTGTGAAGAGCGGAAACTGACTAGAAAGGCGGCGATCATGTTGCAGCTGGTATTCCACTACTGCCCTCTGCTGCTGACAAAGCCTGGCCAATATGTGGAACATGGAGTTCCAGCGCGTGCTCAGGTCGCACAGCAGTCAGTGAGCTGGCAAGTGCAAGCACAAGCGCTGCTGTAGCGTTACCAGACCGGCGGATGCTGTAGATGACTTTCGGAAATGGCCACACAGGTGGCGCACCTTTACCAGTAGCTCAGGCAAATTGGGGTAGGTTTTTAGAAACCGCTGAACAAGTTGAAGACGTGGGCCAGGCATAGTATGTGTGTGAGCTTGCCGAGCTCCAAAGCCGCCACCAAGTTGCGGCCATTATCAGGCACAACCATGCCTGGTTGTAGGTTGAGTGGCGAGAGCCACAGCTCAGCCTGGTCCCTTATGCCCTGCCACAGCTCTGCGGCGGTGTGCTGTTTGTCACCTAAGCAAATAAGTTTCAGCACAGCCTGTTGCCGCTTCCCGACTGCTGTGCTACACTGCTTCTAGCTACTGACTGAAGTCTGACTGGTGCTGCAAGATGAGAATTCTGAAGTGGAAGTGGAGGAGGAGAAGGAGGGGTTGCAGCCGCTACTGTAGGTGGTGGCGGAAATCCTGATGGAAGTAGGGCCCGCAATTCTTGGCGTCGGTAGCACCTGTGCCATCCCAGGGTACGACTCACTCCCAGCCTCCACAATGTTCACCCAGTGTGCCATCAGGGAAATGTAGCGTCCCTGACCAAAAGCACTTGCCCATGTGTCAGTCGTTAAGTGGACCTTCCCAGTAACTGCGTTGGGTGAGGGCACGGGTTATGTTTTGGGACACATGCTGGTGTAAGGCGGGCATGGCACACCGGGAAAAATAGTGGCGACTGGGAATTGCATAACGAGGGACAGCAGCCGCCATCAGGCTGCGAAAAGCATCAGTGTCCACAAGCCTAAACAGCAACATTTCCATGGCCAGCAATTTGGAAAGATGCGCGTTTAGTGCTATGGCCTGTGGGTGAGTGGCTGGGTATTTGCGCTTGCGTTCAAATGCCTGAGGTAAGGATATCTGTACGCTGCGCTGGGACACAGAAGTAGACGTGCTCGCTGATGGTCCTTCCGAAGGTCCAGGTGCAGGGCGGGAAGCATTTGAGCCTGTGTCTTGGACAGCGGATTGCCCAGCACTTAACACAGGGGAAGAGGAGACAGTGGTGTGACCCGCAGACAACGATTGTGGACTCAGGCATTCAGCTCACCTATTAGGGTGCTTTGCTGCCATGTGGCGGATCATGCTGGTGGTGGTCAGGTTGCTAGTGTTCACGCCCCTGCTCATTTTGGTACGGCACAGGTTGCAAATTACAATTCTTTTATCGTCAGCACTTTCCTCAAAGTGCCAGACTGCGGAACACCTACAAGGGAGATTGTCGCAAGGGGGTGCTCCAGTGAACAGTTGTGGGCCTGTTTAGTGTGGCCTGCCTTCTCCCTTTTCCCACCCCACTGCCTCTTCCAGCCTGTTGCAGTGCTGTGGATTCCTCCCTCTCTGTACTGCTGTCCTCACTCGGCTTGCCACCTTCCCAGGTTGGGTCAGTGATTTTATCCTCCACCACCTCCTCTTCCATTTCCTCACTCTGGTCCTCCTCCTGACATCTTGACCTAACAAGAACCTCAATTAACTGTGTCTCATCCTCATCATCCACCTCGTGAGGCACTAATTGTCTTTCCCCACCGTCATCTTCTTCTGACTGTGGATGCTCATGAGTTTGGGAATCAGGGCACAACATCTCCTCATCTCCCTCTTCTAGCGGGCTTGGCGAGAGGCCCAAATCAAGGAACGGCGATTAAAAAAGCTCTTCGGAATATCCAAGTGTGGGATCACTTGTTTGCTCAGACTCTCCATGGTGGGAGGAAGAGGATCAGGGTGAGGATTCTGTTGACCAGACTCTTGGCTACTGAGACTGGACTTTGTGGAAGAGAGAGCGGTGCTTAACCGACTGGAAGCATTATCTGCTACAATCCAACCGACTACCTGCTCGCACTGGTGTGGCGTCAAGAGTGGTGTCTTGTGCCGCCCTGCAAACTGGTGCATGAAGCTAGGAATTGTGGATGACTTTGTTTCTTGTGCTCTGCCAGCAGGAACAGTTTCACCACGCCCAGATCCATGGCGTCTGGGTGCACCATCAGCAGCACGCCCACTTCCCTGTCCCTTACTGCTCACCTTGCACATATGAAATGGTATATATGCAAGTATGTCACAAGTACAGTAGCGCAGTTTTTTTTAAGTGTATGAGCAGAAAAATTTCACCGAATGTCAGAAATATTTAGAATGCGCAAGCGTTATACAGCAGACGCAGCGCAGGTAATGTCGCTGTCATCAACAGCTGAAAATATTTCACCAAATGTCAGAAATATTTAGAACTAGCTGAAGGACCCAGCTTCACCCAGGTATATTTAATTTATTTCATGTACTGTTTGTGTGTGTGTCATTAAAAGATATCAAGAGTGACCTCTACAGTGCCCGCCCCTTTAACAGTGACCTCTACAGCAGCCAGCCCCTTTAACAGTGACCTCTACAGCAGCCTGCCCCTTTAACAGTGACCTCTACAGCTGCCCGCCCCTTTAACAGTGACCTCTACAGCAGCCCGCCCCCTTTAACAGTGACCTCTACAGCAGCCTGCCCCTTTAACTGTGACCTCCACAGCGAAACAGCGCCCCCAGTTCCCATAAAGTCACGCCACTAAACATGAGGCCATGCCCCCTGGCTCCGTGAAGACATGGAGGAGAAGCTGTCTGAGTATGAGCTACTGAAAGGGCGGACGTCCCTGTGTATGTCCAGGCAGTGTGTCAGACGGAGAACAGGTAGCCAGAAAACTGGACTGTCCAGCCTAAAGCCGGACATCTGGCCACCCTAACATCAGCCTGCCCCTAGGGTGGCCAGAGGTCTTGTTTTAGACTGGACAGTCTGGCTTTCAGACTCCCTGTCCTCTGTCATGCCCAGGGCCTGGATGGACACAAGGATGTCCTTTTGAACAGCTCACTCTCAGCAGCAGCACTGTGCAGTCTGAGCAATGAGCTGCAGGGAGAAAGTCACCCTCCCCCCACCCCTGCAGCTGAAAGAAGGTGATTTTTACCTATATTTTTTATCCCGGTCAAATGCGGCATGGAAGGGGCGTGGCCTGACTGAATCAGGGGCGTGACTTAGTGGGATCTGGGGGTGGGGCTTTTAAGTCCTTCTGAATTACAAGTCGATGCCATAGTAATTTAGGAGGAAGGTGGGTAGCAGTGGAAGAATACATCTTTTATTACTACTGAACAGTAAATATGTGAAATGTACATGATATGAGGTAATGATTGATGATGAATTAGTCTAAAACATAAGTTATATTTATGGTAACAAAAATACCCCTTTACCATTGTCATCCACAGTGCTCTGCCTCTTTAATGCAGACCTACAGCAGTGAACTGGCTAGGTTGTCATAGAAACCTGGTGTGTGGAGACTGCCTGTGAGCTTCTATTGGCTGATAAGGGTCATGTGACCAGGCTACTATTGGCTAATGCATTTTTTTGGGAATATCTCAGGAACGGTATGTCCTGGAGAGCTAAAAAGTGTTCTAAAATCTTCCCGAACACCTGATGTACATGTGTTCCAAATTAGGGTTGTCACGATACCAGAATTTTGAGTTCGATACCGATACGTACAAAAGTATCACGATACTCGATACTGATACGATACCTCGCCAAAATAAAGAAGAACCTATTAATGCCACCCTGGCCCTTATCTGTGCGCCCCTCACCCCCCCCCCAGACCTTGCTTTTGACCCTGCTCTGTGCACCACCCTGGCCCTTTCAATGCAGCCCCTGGCTCTTATCTGCGCCCCTTTGGCTGTGCCTACCTGGCCCCTGTCTGCACCCCTGGGATCTGGCCCTTGTCTTTGTACGCCTCATCCTGGTCTGCGCCCCTGGGCCCTTATCTGTGCCCCACTCCCTCTTTGTCTGTGCCTCTCTGGTTGTCGTCTCTGCTGCCCCCTGTGTGCGCCACCCTGGCCCTTATCTGTGCACCCCTCACCCCCCCTTCCCCCCCCCAGGACCTTGCTTGTGACCCTGCCCCTTACCCCTTATCTGTGCGCCACTGGCCCTTTTCAGTGTAGCCCCTAGCCTTATCTTGGTCCCCCCAGGCCTTGTTTGCACAGGTGTACTGTGACATCACTGTGTTTATTATCCCTGTACTGTGACATCACTGTGTTTATTATCCCTGTACAGTGACATCACTGTGTTTATTATCTCTGTACGGTGACATCACTGTGTTTATTATCTCTGTACAGTGACATCGCTGTGTGTATTATCCCAGTGCAGGAAGAGGTAAGTGGTCCGTGTTTGTGTGTTTGTTTTCTATTTTTCAGGGTCGTGAATGCAGAGGACTACGTCGGATTCGGTGGACTACGTCGGACCAGCTTTTTTTTTTTTTTTTTAAATAAAATGGTCAAACAGGGGTCTGGGGGAGTGTTTATTTCAATAAAATGTTTTATACTTGTGTGTGTGTATTTTTTTTTACAATACTACAGTTTTAGTAATCACGGCTATCTACAGACGGCCCTGATTACTAATACTGGGCTTAGTGCTTGCTGGTATGGCAGGCCAGCACTAACCCCAACATCTATTACCTCGGCACCCACCGCCACCAGGGGTGCCGGGAAGAGCCGGGTACCCGCAGGACCGGACCTTCTAAATTGAGGGTCTGGCTCTGGGGCGGCTGCAGGCTGGTACCATTAGGCTGGGAAGGGCCAATAACCGTGTCCCTTCCCACCCTGGTAGTGCCAGGCTGCCGCTGCTGGTTGTATCTGGCTGGTGAAGGAAAAAAGGGGGGGACCCCACGCCTTTTTTTTTAAATAATGAAATTTTTGAAAAAAAAATGGCGTGGGGTCCCCCCCTTTTTTCCTTCACCAGCCAGATACAACCAACAGCGGCAGCCTGGCACTACCAGGGTGGGAAGGGACACGGTTATTGGCCCTTCCCAGCCTAATGGTACCAGCCTGCAGCCGCCCCAGAGCCAGACCCTCAATTTAGAAGGTCCGGTCCTGCGGGTACCCGGCTCTTCCCGGCACCCCTGGTGGCGGTGGGTGCCGAGGTAATAGATGTTGGGGTTAGTGCTGGCCTGCCATACCAGCAAGCACTAAGCCCAGTATTAGTAATCAGGGCCGTCAGTAGATAGCCGTGATTACTAAAACTGTAGTATTGTAAACAAAAATACACACACACAAGTATAAAACATTTTATTGAAATAAACACTCCCCCAGACCCCTGTTTGACCATTTTATTTAAAAAAAAAAAAAAAGCTGGTCCGACGTAGTCCACCGAATCCGACGTAGTCCTCTGCATTCACGACCCTGAAAAATAGAAAACAAACACACAAACACGGACCACTTACCTCTTCCTGCAGTGGGATAATACACACAGCGATGTCACTGTACAGAGATAATAAACACAGTGATGTCACCGTACAGAGATAATAAATATCAGATCAACACATTGTGCCCCCATCAGACCTCAGGTCAGCCTCTTGTGCCCCCATCAGACCTCAGGTCAGCCTCTTGTGCCCCCATCAGACCTCAGGTCAGCCTCTTGTGCCCCCATCAGACCTCAGGTCAGCCTCTTGTGCCCCCATCAGACCTCAGGTCAGCCTCTTGTGCCCCCATCAGACCTCAGGTCAGCCTCTTGTGCCCCCATCAGACCTCAGGTCAGCCTCTTGTGCCCCCATCAGACCTCAGGTCAGCCTCTTGTGCCCCATCAGACCTCAGGTCAGCCTCTTGTGCCCCCATCAGACCTCAGGTCAGCCTCTTGTGCCCCCATCAGACCTCAGGTCAGCCTCTTGTGCCCCCATCAGACCTCAGGTCAGCCTCTTGTGTCCCCCCCTGCCTCTTGTGCCCCCATCAGGTCAGTGTCTTGTGCCCCCCTCAGACCTCAGATCAGCCCACCCAGCCACTTTAAAAAAATCATACTTACCTGTTCTGGCCGCCGCCGCTGTCCTCAGGTTCCCCACTCCACTCTCTTGCCTGCCGGCGCTCACTATGACCTGACGCTGCGTCAGGTCATAGTGCGCGTCAGGGAAGACGGTGGAGCGCGGAACCAGTGAGGACAGCGGCGGCCAGAACAGGTAAGTATGATTTTTTTTTTTAAGTGGCTGGGACCTGGGTGGGCTGATCTGAGGGTGGTGCGGGGGCCCTGGCAGCGCGGCAGCACGGCAGCCCGATATTAGAACATGGGGCAACGCATTAAAGTGATGCGCGCGCCATGTTCTAAGTATCGGACTGCAAGAAAACTCGGTATCGAGCTTCGGTACCGCACTAGGTACCGAAACCGTACCGAGTTTTCGATATATCGTGCAACCCTATTCCAAATGTTGTGATTGTAGCTGCAGTGGTGCGGATTCCTTTAGCGGACACACACACACACAGACTCAACTTTATATATTAGATGCGCAAACGTTATAGAGCAGACGCAGCGCAGCTAATGTCACCTTGATTAGTGGCAGAAAAAATTACACCGAATGTCAGAAATATTTAGAATGCGCAAACATTATACAGCAGACGCAGCACAGGTAATGTCGCTGTCACCAACAGTAGAAAAAATTTCAGCGAATGTCAAATATTTAGAATGCGCGAACGTTATACAGCAGATGCAGCGCAGGTAATGTCGCCTTGATTAGTGGCAGAAAAAAAATACACTGGATGTCAGATATTTAGGATGCACAAACGTTATACAGCAGACACAGCACAGGTGGTGTTAAGGTCAGGCAATTTTGCACAAATTTTGCCCCCAAAAAACTAGATGTTGCAGCCAGATAAAACAATAGTCCTTAAAAGGACTTTTGGGTCTTTTGAAAAGAAAAACTAAACCTGCCTAGCCAAATCCTATCCCTACACTATCTGTCCCTCTTTGCAGCAGCTCTCCCTGACTAAGACTGAGTTGGGTCACATGTCACCGGGTGCTATATGGCAGCCGATGACACGTTTCCTGCCAGCAAATCACCGTAATGCCAGTAGCCAACATGGCTACGGCATTACAGTGAATGCCAGTACCTCCCCGCACGCTGATTGGCTGCACGAGCACACGCAGTGTTCGGCCAAACACCGCCATGTGCCGAGCAGCGCCATGCTAGCACGAATATAGTGTTTGGGCAAGCATGCTCGCCCAACACTAATATTTAACTTTTTCACAATATTTTAATTTTCTGAGATACTGACTTTTTGGTTTTTATTTGCTGTAAGCCATAATCATCAAGATTAAAAGAAATAAACACTTGAAATAAATCACTCTATGTGCAATGAATGAAATTAATGAGTTTCACATTTTGAACTGAATTACTGAAATAAATTAACTTTTCAATTATATTGATTTTTAAAGTAGTAACCAACTGAAAGTGAAAACTAGAATATCTCTCCCAAGCTTGCAGATCTTTCAATGAGACATGTAAGGTATAGCTCTTTTTCTAGAAGGATAAGAGAACCAGAATGTCTCAAGAGGAATTTACCTTGCATGGTTGACTAGCCTTGGGGGATACTTTTCGTGGTGCTCTTTATCATTATGGAGACAAAAAAATATGCTAAGTTACACTACTCTTGGTTTTTAGGAATAATATATGCAAAATCACATTTCTTCTTTGGACTGACATGAAATAAGATTAGCGTTCATTTCTGTTTTGGAAGAAAAAACAAATTTGAATATTTTTACTATAAACCCAAAAGTATGCAAATTAGCTTGCCTGACAAAATCGAAAAGAAGAGGTATCCGGTCTAATGCCAACAAAATTAAGATATGCGAATTTGTAGCCATGCAAGCAGTGTTGCCTGGCATGTAATACTCATCATGAATATTTTTCATAAAGAGCACCACAAAGAGTCTTCTCTTGAGAATTCTGATAATTTTCTCTTGAGATTCTAGTTCTTTTTCTTTCTGAAAGGATAGCTTGCATATTTCATTAACAGAAGTATAATTCTGAGTCGGATGTTCTAGTTGTTTTGGGTGGAAAAGTAGATTGCATGCAGTGCATTTTCCATCTAAAAAATGGATTTCAGAAAGAAATGGCTCAAATGAATGCCAAATGTGCTTAACTGATGCACAGTTGTATCAGAAGAACATAAAAATAATGGTTATGTGAAGTCTCCCTTCTCCCGTCAAAAATAACTGATTTTTCACTTATTTTTAGTGCACACTTGATGCTCAAAATAAGGGATCCATTTTTTTTTAAATTCTCTGTTCTTCTGAAAGCTAAATGGTGATGTGAATGTACCCTAAGGAGTCTAGGAGGTGTTACATACTGATTTGTAGGCTGATTGGAGCACATTTGATTACTCCAGCATTGATTCTGGTCTGAATTGAACTTTTCAAAAAGTTTGATGAATCACACCTGAAACAAATTTAAAGTTAATCTCTAATTAAAATCCAATTAAATAAAAACTCAGCAGGAATTTCAAATTGATAGAATTGATTTGCTGCTATCAAGCTTTTTTATTTATACATATGTCCTTGTTCTCCAACTAAGCTTTTGGTGGTAGCCTCAAACTGTTCAGTTAGTGCTTTTTAATAATACAATTTTTATCTATAACTGTGCTTGCATCTCCGCATAGAGCAAACTAGTCTACTCTCTCTCTCTGAATTTTCAACAGATTTGCTCCTCTCTGTTCTGGATGTTTCATAATTTCAAAAGGGTGGTATTAGAAAAAATATTTTTGCTTAAAAATAGCGCCATATGTGTCTGCAGGTTTTGTGTGGTATTGTAGCTCAGGGAGATTTATTTCACTACAGCTTAAAGAAGAACTCCCGCAAAAAGTTTTATTCTCTGACCTGTTAGAAAGGTGCATGATATAATCCAGGGCTGGCCAACCTGAGGCTCTCCAGCTGTTGTAAAACTACAACTCCCACCATGCCCTGCTGTAGGCTGATAGCTGTAGGCAGACTGGGCATGCTGGGAGTCTCATCAGTGACTGTTTCTGTGAGTAAAAACCTCTCTTCTTATTGTAGCTGGGTCATGTGACCAACTCCCTGACCTCCAACTGACCCAGGACAGAAAGCCAGTAACTGCTCTATTCATTCCTATGGGAGCCTCACTTTCAGTCTCATAGGAATACATAGAGAATTAGACTTCCTGTCCACACATAAGTCTATGTGTGAGTTGGTGGGTCTAATTGCTGGTCACATGACACAGATAAGAAACTTCAGGATGATAGAAGTCAAAAATTCAGACACTGGTAAGAAAATGACATTCACTACAGATTACATCATGTACATTTCTAGCAGGACATGGAATAAAATTTTTGTCGGGAGTTCTTCTTTAACTGCCAGACACAAACCATATACCAGTGAATTGCTATTTTTATTTTATTTTATTTTTTTTAAGCAAACAATCCCTTTATTATAGATATGTCCAAACAGTTAAGTGTCCACAGGCAATGACCCCAATAGACAATCATGATGAGTGGGCAGTTACAATATGTTTTATCACAAACCTAAGTGCAGTAAATTCTTTAGATTATGCTGGTAACTCCAGCTTGAGAATAGCAGATAAGGGTTTCATTAGCCTCCTCTGGTAAATATTCAGAATCATTCATGTAATCAAGGAAAATATATGTGTAGATTCTCAGTTTATAAATGAATTTGCTCATAAAACAGAGCTAAAAAGCTAAAAGAAAAAAAGACAATAAAAATCTCAATAGTAGTATTTTCAAGATTTAAGTTTATTAATATGAGCATGCTTATAGATTAATCTCAGAAAAAATTAATCTGTTAGCGTTTTTATTAGGTTAGGTTTACACATTTTTAAAAAATCATGGAAAAAACGGATGTGTTTTGATGAAAACATATTGGCTAAGAGTCTCAGATTTTAGCATTAGAGTGAGGGCTTAGTCCATATGTAATGTTTGCATCTATTGTTATAGTGCATTATTTTCTGTGACTTTCTAAATGTAGCCATGCACATCCGCATATATACTATCATATCATGCAGGATGTTTTGTATCTTTCTTCCATGATTTTTTTAATTTGGTTTTGAAGGAGTGGCACCTTCAGGTGTGAATGCGCTTCTATCCTGGGAGTAGCATTCATGTGCACTTTTGCCCCACCTATCTAAGAGGCGACCTTGATTAAGGTGGTACACATAGGTGTGTGTGCTCCTCCTCTCATTGGTTGCTTGATGCAACACAGAAGTAACTAGGAGCAACACACTATATGTGCAGGGTCTGCGCACCTAAACATAGATGCACAACTGCATAAGTAGGTATAGAGTAGGACCTGCCTTACCTGAGACCACCGTGGAGTTGGGTAGGTGGGCACTAGAGATGAGCGAGCACTAAAATGCTCGGGTGCTCATTATTCGAGTCGAAATTTTTCGGATGCTCGGGTGCTCGTTTCCAATAACGAACTCCATTGAAGTCAATGGGAGACTCGAGCATTTTTCAGGAGACCAAAGCTCTGCACAGGGAAGGTTGCGTGAAAACCTCAGAAAATGATGGAAACACCACGGAAATGGACAGGAAACAGCAGGGGCAGCATGCATGGATGCCTCTGAGGCTGCCTAATCGTACCATTACGCCAAAGTCTGGGCAACAGCCTGGTGGTGACCCTCAAGACAATTGTGCTGACCCAGACCAAGATGGGGAAGACACATGCCTATCACATGTTAGTAAAGCACCCAACTAGGTGCAACGAAGGTCCATCACCGCCTGCGGGTGACACCACTGCCCATGCTGGCACTGCTGTCCTATCCCCCGCCCCACAACGCAGGCATAAGCGTCTCCCTCCCCGCACCCACCCAGTAGTCCACAGCGTACAAAAAGTTCTCCCAGCACCGTGCCCAGGTCTCCCCATCCCAGATGGGCAAACACACACCCCACACCCACTCTGTCCGCAGCAGACACAAAGACCTCCAAGCACAGTGCCCAGCTTTCCTAATTCCAGACGGGCTAAGACGCACACTGCACCCACCCATTAGTCTCCACACGTGGGTGGGTGCAGAGCCTTTTAGTGCCCCTCAAGACAATGTTTGTGTGCCAGGGCCAGGTAGTAACCCTCCTTGAAGTTGTGGGGGAGAGGCCTCCGGTGACCCTCAAGACAATTTTGGCCGACAGTGTAGTGGCGAGCCTCCAAAAAATCATGGTTGAGATCCTGGAGGTGACCCTCAGAAACAAATGGTTTAAAAAAGCATGGTGGTGCATCCCTGAATGACAGTCTGTGACTGAGATTGCAGGTGAACCCGCTAAAATTGTAGTCTAGCACACCTTGGTGGTGAACCTCTAAATTACAAAGTTTGACTGAGATTGCAGTTTACAGCATAGGGGTGAACCCCAGGATGACTTGTTAAGACTGAGATTGCAGTTTACAGCTTGGCGGTGAACCCCAGAGTGGCTTGGTTAGACTAACATAGCATCTGAACCACCCAAAAATTTAGCCTGACAGCATTGCGGTGACTACAGTCCAGTGAAAAATTCTGTGGTGTGCGGTACAGTATCCGCGGTCTAGAAAATATGTTTTTTCTATCACTTATATATACTACAGTCCAGTGAAAAATTGTGTGGTGTGCGGTACACTAGCCGCAGTCTAGAGAATAAGTTTTTACTCTCAGATACATTTAATACAGTCCAGTGAAAAATTGTGTGGTGTGCGGTACACTAGCCGCAGTCTAGAGAATAAGTTTTTACTCTCAGATACATTTAATACAGTCCAGTGAAAAATTGTGTGGTGTGCGGTACACTAGCCGCAGTCTAGAGAATAAGTTTTTACTCTCAGATACATTTAATACAGTCCAGTGAAAAATTGTGTGGTGTGCGGTACACTAGCCGCAGTCTAGAGAATACGTTTTTACTCTCAGATACATTTAATACAGTCCAGTGAAAAATTGTGTGGTGTGCGGTACAGTAGCCACAGTCTAGAGAATAGGTTTTTTTTTTTTTTTTTTAAATTATATGTACTACAGTCCAGTGAAAAATTATGTGGTGTGCGGTACACTAGCC
Source organism: Rhinella marina (assembly GCA_900303285.1). NCBI lineage: Eukaryota > Metazoa > Chordata > Amphibia > Anura > Bufonidae > Rhinella > Rhinella marina. The sequence goes on from ONZH01004054.1 coordinate 18,576, forward strand.
GCAGTCTAGAGAATACGTTTTTGGCCTCAGATAGTAATTCTACAGTCTACTGAAAACGGTTTTGGCCTCAGATATTAATTCTACAGTTTAGTGAATACACAAAATGTTGAACCCCAGGGCTAAGGGTCGAGGACGAGGACGTTGGCGTCCAAGTGATGTGGGGGACAGAGGCCGTGGTCCTGGGCAGGGTGACACAGTACCTGATGATGAGGGAGCAGTGGAACGCCGCAGAGGTTCGCTCCCTAGCTTCATCTTGCAACTTACAGGGTCAGGTGGTACAGCACTATTGAAACCACAACAGTGCGAACAGGTGATGACGTGGATAGCGGATAATGTGTCCAGTAATTTATCCACTACCCAGTCTTCCACGCAGTCCACCCACTTTAGCCAAGGGAGTAGATCTCTGGCTCCTCCAGCTCAACCTTCTTCCCCCCCAGTCTGGCCCACCCATGGAAAATATGAATTCAGATCCGGCATACTCCCAGGAACTCTTTACAGGACCCTTCACAGAGTCACAAACCACTGCTCAGCAGCAACCGGAGCAGTTGCTCTGTCCCGATGCCCAAAATTTCAAACTTTCGCAGTCTGTGGGTGATGAGAGTGTGGACTTAGTGCAAGTAGTGTGTCAAGAGGTGTCAGATGATGATGATGAGACACGGTGGTCCGAGGGGGGGAGTAGAGTGAGGAATCGGGGGAAGAGCTGGTGGATGATGAGGTTACTGACACGAGCTGGTTTGGTAAGCCTAGTCAAGACAGTGCTTCTGAAGGGGAGGCAAGTGCAGCACCAGAACAGGTTGGAGGAGGCAGTGGGGTGGCCAGAGGGAGAAGCAGGGCCAGAGTAAGTAGATCAGCAACTGTTTCACGGAGTGAAGCTCCCGGGCCGAGGCCTAGATGTTCGCAAGTCTGGAGGTTCTTTAAAGAAAGTGAGGATGACCGACGGACTGTGGTGTGCAACCTGTGCCACACCAGGATCAGCAGGGGTGCCACCACTACCAGCCTAACCACTACCAGCATGCGTAGGCATATGAGTGCTAAACACACGACTCAATGGAACCAAGGCCGTTCACCTCCTGCGGATCACACCACTGCTCCTTCCCCTGTGTCACATGTTGGCTCTGAGAGTCAACCCCCGCCCAGGACCCCGGCACGAGCGCCTCCCGCCCTACAACCACCCCTTCACCTCCACAATTCTCCACACCCTACACCAATGTGTCCCAGCGCAGCGTTCAGCTGTCTTTGCATCTGACATTGGAGCGCAAGCGCAAACGCGAATACAATTCCACCCACCCACATGCACAAGCCCTAAACGTTCACATTTTCAAACAGCTAAGCCTGGAGATGCTGTGCTATAGACTGGTAGAGACTGAGGGTTTCCGCAACCTGATGGCGGTGGCTGTCCCTAGGTACTTGGTCCGCAGCCGCCACTATTTCTCACAGTTTCTCAGACTTATTATGCCTCTTCCTCCAATCCCTCCTCTTCCTCCTACTCTCAATTACAATCCGTGAGCACGGCGCCTTCAGTCGGTAGCTCTAGGCGCAGCAGCACTGCCGTGGGTAAGCGCCAACAGGCGGTGCTGAAACTGCTGAGCTTAGGTGACAAGAGGCTCACCGCCCAAGAACTGTTACAGGGCATCACGGCGCAGACCGATCTTTGGCTGGCACAGCTGAACCTCAAACCAGGCATGGTTGTGTGTGACAATGGGCGTAACCTGGTGGCGGCTCTGCAACTCGGCAGACTCACACATGTGCCATTATACACCAATACTATTTCCCAAAGTAACAATAACCCATATAAACACTGCATATAAAACCTGCCTGGCCCACGTGTTCAATCTTGTGGTTCAGCGGTTCCTCAAGAACTACCCCAATTTGTCTGATTTGCTCACCAAGGTGCGACACATCTGTGCGTATTTCCGCAAGTCAACCACAGATGCTGCCACTTTCAGGGCAGTGCAACGGCACTTACAACTGACAGCTTACCGACTGTTGTGCGACGTGCCCACACGATGGAATTCCACATTACACATGTTAGCCAGGGTTTACCAGCAGTGCAGAGCGATTGTAGACTGCCAGATGACAACTTCCACGAGAACTGGTAGTCAGGTTAGTCAGCTTCCTCAAGTCTACAATGAGGAGTGGACGTGGATGTCTGATATCTTTCAAGTGTTAAGCCACTTTGAGGAGTCAACACAGATGGTCAGCGGCGATGCCGCCATTATCAGCGTCACCATCCCGCTGCTTTGTCTGCTGAAAAAGTCACTGCTCAGCATGAAGCCAGAGGCTTTGCGGTTTTCACAGGAGATGGGGGAAGAAGATACGTTGCTTAATAGCCAGACCACCCTCAGGTCTGTTTCTCAGCGCGTATTGGAAGAGGGGGAGGATGAGGAGGAAGAGGAGGAGACTGTTGGCGAGACTGAAGAGGGTACCTATGCTCATTCCTTCTTATCTGTTGAGCGTGTATGGGCTGAAGAGGAGAAGTTGGAGGAGGAGGAAATGGAGAGTCAGCCTATTGAGGAGAGGGAATTCTTGCGTGTTGGGACTCTGACTTCATGTTAGGCTGCCTTTCCCGTGACCCTCGCATTAGAAGCATTTTTGCCAACCCCGATTACTGGGTGTTCACCCTTCTGGACCCCCAGTAAAAGCAGAACTTTTCCATTCTCATTCCTGTAGAGGAAAGGAGTATGAGAGTGAATCAATATCAACAGGCCCTGGTGCACAAGCTGAAACTATCCTTCCCATCTGACAGAGGACGTAGTTCTGTGGGCCAACTAGTGGGGGAGATGAGGCGAGCAGGCAGCTTGTCAAGCACTGGCAGGGGAACACTCTCCAAGACCTTTGCCAGTTTTATGGCACCCCAGCAAGACTATGTCACCCGTCCCCAGTCTAGGCAGAGTAGGGGGGAGCTGTTCAGAAAGATGGCGAGGGAGTACCTAGCTGACCATACCAACGTCCTGCATGATCACTCCATACAACTACGGGGTTGCAAAGCTGGACACGTGGCCTAACTGGCGCTGTATGCCTTGGAGGTGCTGGCCTGCTCTGCCGCTAGCATGTTGTCAGAGCGGGTCTTCAGTGCAGCTGGTGGCATCATCACTGATAAGCGTACACGCCTGTCAACTGACAGCGCTGACAGGCTGACGATTATTGAAATGAATAAAGCCTGGATTTCACCAGAATTCAAATCTCCACCAGGGGAAAGCAGCTCAACATGAAGATTCTTTATGTATCCTCTCCTCCTCCTCCTTCTCTTCGCACACAAACGCTGAGCCAACAGGCAATTTTTCTGAGGGCCATCTGGCACTCTTTACAAACAATGTTTACGGAGGGCCACCTACAAGCCCTCTCTCAAATAAATTTTTTAGGAGCGTCAACTACAGACACTCAAAAACAATTTTTCAGGAGGGTCAACTACAGACACTCAAAAACATTTTTTCTGGAGGGTCAACTTCAGACACTCCAAAACAAATTTTTGGAAGGCTCACCTACAGCCATTTGACTGCAATCTCAGTCTGACCAAGGCACTGGTGGTGTCACCGCCATGCTGTGTCAGGGTAAATTTTCGGGTGGCTTACCTGCTACCTGAAGTAACTTGTTCAATCGGGGGTGTCACTGCCATGCTGTGTCAGGGTAAAATTTTATGTGCTTCACCTGCTACCTCAGTCTAACTTGGTCACTCTGGGTTCACCACCATGCTGTGTCAGGGTAAATTTTTGGGTGGCTCACCTGCTACCTCAAGTAACTTGGTCAATTGGGGGTTTCACCGCCATGCTGTGTCAGGGTAAAATTTTATGTGCTTCACCTGCTACCTCAGTCTAACTTGGTCACTCTGGGTTAACCGCCATGCTGTGTCAGGGTAAAATTTTATGTGCTTCAACTGCTACCTCAGTGTAACTTGGTCACTCTGGGTTCACCGCCATGCTGTGTCAGGGTAAATTTTTGGGTGGCTCACCTGCTACCTCAACTAACTTGGTCACTTGTTGGTGTCACCACTAGACTGACGCTACTGTGCGGCACACCACATAATTGTTCACTGGACTGTAGTATATATAACTGAGAGAAAAAACGTATTTTCTAGACTGACTCTACTGTACAGCACACAACAGAATTGTTCACTGCACTGTAGTGTATATATAACTGAGAGAAAAAAATGTAGTCTTTAAATGGTGGCTATTGTACCGCAAACCACTCAATTTTTCACTGGACTGTAGTATATATAACTGAGAGAAAAAACATATTTTCTAGACTCCGGCTAGTGTACCGCACACGACAGAATTGTTCACTGCACTGTATATAACCGAGAGAAAAAACGTAGTCTTCAGACTGCGGCTATTTTACCGCAAACCAGTCAATTTTTCACTGGACTGTAGTATATATAACTGAGAGAAAAAAAAACGTATTTTCTAGACTCTTGCTAGTGTACCGCACACGACAGAATTGTTCACTGCACTGTAGTATATATAACTGAGAGAAAAAAAACGTAGTCTTTAAATGGCGGCTATTGTACCACAAACCACTCAATTTTTCACTGGACTGCAGTATATATAACTGAGAGAAAAAAAAAACGTATTCCCTAGACTGAAGCTACTGTACAGCACACATAATTGTTCACTGGACTGTAGTATATATAAATGAGAGAAAAAACATATTCCCTAGACTTCACTACAGATCCCAGCAAGCCAAGGTACAGCAGCAGCAAAAATGAGTACTGAGAGGACTTTGAGCAATCTCTTTGGGGTCTGTGTGGACCACGTGCTGTCCCCTGCCACCAGTCGCTGTGCACAGAGTGCATCCAAGATGGCGGTAGTTGCACTACAAGTCCCAGCCAGCAGCCAGGAGGAGACCAAAAAAAGGTGCTTGTAGCCCTTAGAAGGGCTGTTGGGTTCTTTGAGGATGATTCCTGCCTAACCAACATCTAAATTGAGGCCCTAGCACTCTCCCTGACAGACAGCAGCTCTATCCCTAATCTCATGCAGGCGGCGTCTGAGGCGAGCAGCGCGGGACCAGATTCTTATATTCCCAGGTCATCTGATCTGGCCAGCCAATCCCTGCTATTGACTTGTAGGGTTCCCACGTGATGCTAGGAGGTACCAAAGACTCTCCTGCATGTTGATTGGCTGAGAAAAAGGCGCCTAACATGCAGGAAGAGGAAGATGCCATTTCCTCGAGTATCGAGCATGTACGAATACCCTAATGCTCGAACGAGCACCAAGCTCGGACGAGCATGTTCGCTCATCTCTAGTGGGCACAGATGTGTTTTGATCAAAACATATTAGCTAAGAGTCTCAGATTTTATCATTAGACTGAGGGATTAGTCCATATATTATGTTTGCATGTACTGTTATAGTGCATTATGTTCTGTGACTTTAGGTTTAAACATTACTTTTATATTGCGTTTTAAAAACACATCAGAAGCACATTGCAAAAAATATGTGTTTTACCATGATTTTTCACAGGTCAAACATGTTAAATAAATGGGGGATTACTTACCATGTCCCCTAAGCCGAACACTGGCATATAAAAAGTTGCATACCTACGGTTTGCGACTTTTTGAACTCAATTGTTCCTAAATTTAGGCACAAGTGGCATATCCATGCTGCCTTTGCCACTTTCTAAAAGGGGGATGATAGGGGCAGGGCATAATGTGGGTGAGACACCTTCAGTATAATTTATTCCTATGAGCTGGAGTGGATTTCAGTCTATGTCTTCTCTTTCAATACATAGTGGAGATCAAAAACTCCATAAGAAATTACCTGTTTGAAGGGTCATTAGCAGTGATGAGCAAACTTCATGTTTTGAAGTTCGATTTCAGCGTTCGGGTTTGCAGGCAATTGCGTTATGGATTCCGTTACCACAGGCCATAATGGAATTCTATGATGGAATGCAAAACGGAATGCCTTTAGGAGGCATTCCATCATAATAGAAGTCTATGGGCCGCATAAAGGATCTGTCTGGTTTCCATTATGCAGGAGTCCTCGATGCAGAGGCTGCCATGACAGAGGATATAACAGGTTATACCTCTGGAGAACTAACAGAATTAAAGGGAACCTGTCATCAACTTTATGCTGCCCATACTAACGGCAGAATAAAGTAGAGACAGGTGAGTTGATTTCAGCGGTCTGTCATTTGTAAGTTAAAAGTAAGTGGTTGCCGAGAACCAACATAACAATCATTGCAGACTGGGTCTGGAAAAGAGTCACAGCCACCTGAGAAGAGTCATGGGTTTTCATGAATTCCTGTTCTCCCTGCCCATCTGCTGATGATTGACAGGCTTCTACCTAGTTTTCTCTAGGATAGAATTGTCAATCATCAGCAGATGGGTGGGGAGAGCAGGAGATTAGGAATAACCATGACTCTTCTCAGGTAGATTTGACTCTTTATAAGGCCTGGGCTGCAATGATTATGATGCTGGTTCTCAGCAATCACTTGCTTTTAGCTCATGAGAGACACACCGCTGAAATCAGCATTTCTGTCACTATTGTATGCTGCCCTCAGTGAGTTCAGCATAAAGTTGATGACAGGTTCTCTTTAAGTAAATGTTACAGACTACAGCCACACAAAAATATTCTTACTTGGATTTTAATCCTCTCGGATCATTGGGTGGATACGATTGTTTTGACAAGCTGCGAAGCGATATGTATTGTAGCTTTGTGCAGATTCTATGGTACGTTTGAAAATGAGGAGGGCTAGGGGCACCACAGCTAATTTCTCTCTGTTACATTTGGCGAGGGACTCAGTTGCCCAAGTATATGACACACCCACAGATCTTGTTGAATCTGAACTTTGGAAAACTTTGTCAAAAGGTGTACAAAGATTAAAAGATGAATAGCATGCATAAATGGGATAACATGCACAAATTGCAATCATTCAGAAGGGACCAGATGTCACACTTTTCACAGTACAGATGAGTAAAAAAATTAATTGAGACTGCCCCAGCTTCTTATCAGGCTCCATTGTTCACCATGTTTAGTGCACTTATAGGGAATTCATCCACTGTTTACACAGCATGTGATCTACGTAATATCTCAGGAGCATTAGAAAAGGGCAAAGGGGTAAAACACAGAAGCATGGAGCAGAAATGGAAGGCAGGAGTTAAGACAGGGGAGAATATTTCAAAACGCACAAAGGTAACAAGGAAGGAGCTGTTCTGTGATTTATTGGCAAATTGGGTTCCTATACAGGAGACAGATGGGAGCTGCTATAGTGAAATCTTGGCCAGATGGAAGCAAATAAAGGAATATCGTCAATTACAAACAGCCAGCCCCAAACCGCACAAAAGGGGAAGTACACCATATAAAATCCTGACTGGGACAGCCTATTCCGCTTCCACTTCTCCTCCACCACACACGTCAGCCCCTGTCATGACACACAGCCAGACTTGCCTATATGCAGAAGCACAAGAAATGCTGGAAGAATGGTGTATCTTATCCCTTATGACTTGAAGGCAGGTCCCCATCCCCAGGTGTATCACAAGTAGCACACATTCAAGATACCAAGGTGGGGACCCACGCCCATATGTAAAAGTGACTCTGTACTGGGACCATTTGACAAGATGACAACATTTGACTGCTTTGTGAGACACTGGGGCTGAGGCATCATTGTTTCAGGGCACAGGTACAGGACATAATTCATACAGCTGATTGAGGGGTAGGGATGAGCGAACCGAACCGTAACGAACCAGATTCGTTACGAACTTTCCCAAAAGAATTTTCATATTTATTGAGAATGTACGCTAATGCGTACAAATTCAGTTAAGTAGCGTACAATTGACAACGCTACACTGTATGTTCATTACTTGAGTAGGAATGTTCGCAGACGCAGTGTATGCGTACGCTAATGCGTACATATTCAGTTAAGTAGCGTACAATTGACAACGCTACACTGTATGTTCATTACTTGAGTAGGAATGCTCGCAGACGCAGTGTATGAGTACGCGAATGCGTACATATTCAGTTAAGTAGCGCACCTTTGACAACATTACACTGTACGTTCGTGATTTGTGCGGGAATGTTCACAATAGCGTACGCATTAGTGTAAATTCTCAAATATGCGTATATTTTGCGTCGCCATTGTTGAAATCACTTGGATTTTTTTCATTGTAATAGAAACTGCAAGTAAACGAAACTGTACCCTATCTGACTCCCATTATTGTAGAAGCAATTATTCAGCCGTTATAGCAAGGTTCGTTTTAGGTTCGGTTCGTACGAATCCGAAATTCAAGAAAGTTCGCCGAAGCGAAGCGAACCGAACTTTTCAAAAGTTCGCTCATCCCTATTGAGGGGTTAGGGGGAACTCAACACCTGCATACAAGGTTAACTGCTGGATACGTATTGGCAGAGATCCTGTATTCCAGGCTGCTGTGCTCATTTTGGAGTTACTGTACCTGAGAACATTCTTGGTTAGAGATGAGCGAGCACTAAAATGCTCGGGTGCTCGTTATTCAAGTCGAACTTTTCCCGATGCTCGGGTGCTTGTTTCGAGTAACGAACCCCATTGAAGTCAATGGGAGACTCAAGCATTTTTGCAGGGAACCAATGCTCTGCCTAGGGAAGGCTGGGTGAAAACGGAAACACCACGGAAATGGACAGGAAACAGCAGGGGCAGCATGCATGGATGCCTCTGAGGCTGCCTAATCCCACCATTACCCCAAATTCTCAGGCAACAGCCTGGTGGTTACCCTCATGGCAATTGTGCTCACCCAGACAAAGAAAGGCGAGGCACATGCCCATCACATGTTAGGGAAGCACCCAACTAGGTGCAACGAAGGTCCATCACCGCCTGCAGGTGACACCATTGCTCATGCTGGCACTGCTGTGCTATCCCCCACCCCACGACGCAGGCATAAGCCTGACACATCATGGTGACAGCGTAGTGACACCAACAAGTGACCATGTTAGATTGAGGTAGCAGTCAAATGTCTGTAGGCGAGCCTCCAAAAAATTTGTTTTGGAGTGTCCGAAGTTGACCCTCCTAAAAAATTGTTTAGGAGTGTCTGTAGTTGACCCTTCTGTAAAATATTTTTTTTTGTTTTTCCTGTTATTAGTTTATCTACAACCCATGGCTGGCATGGTGGGAATATATAGGTTTTGCGTCACAGACGGTCCACTGCACCGTTACATTTTCTTCATCATTGCCAATTACTTTTTCACTAACTGTTGTCTGGCAATGATAAAGGGGAAGGTGAATCCACTGCGGAAGAAAAGTGTCATCCTCCTACAATTCTACACTTGCTCTCAATTGAAAAGGGGATGTTCTTGCCTTGGCCTTCCTCATAGTGGCCGCTTCTGCGGAAGACAGAGGTGGTGTACCTACTGACAGCCTGACCGAACACGATGGCAGACGGGGAGACACTCCCTCATGTAAAATTGTTTAGAGTGTCTGTAGTTGACCCTTCTGTAAATTTTTTTTTTTGTTTTTCCTGTTATTAGTTTATCTACAACCCATGGCTGGCATGGTGGGAATATATAGGGAAGCACCCAAATAGGTGCAACGAAGGTCCATCACCCATGCCCATGCTGGCACTGCTCTCCTATCCCCAGCCACACGATGCAGGCATAAGCCTGACACAGCATGGCGGTGACACCAACAAGTGACCAAGTTACATGAGGTAGCAGGTGAGCCACCCAAAAATTTAGCCTGACGCAGCATGGCGGTAACAACAGAGTGACCGAGTTAGACTGAGGTAGCAGGACGTGAAGCACGGATGGTAATTCGAAGGTGGAGGAGGAGGGGTTGGAGGAAGTGGCATAGTAATTCTGAGAAACCGTGAACGAGGTAGGCCCCGCAATCCTCCAAGTGGGCAGTACATGAGCGGCCCCAGGGTCAGACTCGGTCAGAGTATGTGAAATGCTCAGGGTGGCCGAACGCCGGGCTCGACGAAATGTTGGCTTACATCAAGTTTAGTATCTGTTCTTATCAGTTGCTGTGGCTGTTGGTGGTAAAGGGGTGAGCATAGCTGCTTCCCAAGCAGTTGACCTGGGTTCGATTCTCGTCTATCGCAGGAGGAAATTAAAAGAAGAACCAAAAAAAAATCTGTACAATATCTAATACGTCCCCTACCCAGGTAAATTGTTTGGAGAGAGGGCCTGTAGGTGGGGGGCAGGCTGAGGGGAAGGAGGTTGAGCTGGAAGAGCCAGAGGAGTGCCCCCTTGGCTAGCGTGTGTGGTGGTGACAACAGCCGGATGGAGTTCGAATGATGACGCAGGACCCCAACTTAAAAATTTTGCATCAACCGGTACGGTTGTCAATTCTGAAATTTGTCAAGTGGAGCATGTGTTGTATGCATTCCTCTCAGTTTAATACCGTATACGGCACCTATCTGGAAAAATAGTTTGGAGAGAGAGGAAAAAGACGTATTTTTAAAAGTGACGTTCAGTATAGATCAGTTAAAGAGAAAGAAAGGATTTTATGAAATGGATTTGTATCGCTGAGAGCAAAAGAAACTATTTTATTACGTGACTTGCAGTATAGATCACTTGGAGATAAAAAGGGGAATGTGCAGACTTGGGCTGCTATAGTGCAAACCACTGTGGTGGTGACAACAGAGTGAGCGAGTGAACTGCGGGAGCAGGCGAACCACATAAACATTTTTCGTGGCCCTGTATGGCGGCGGTGACAACAGAGTGACTGAGTTAGTATGCGGTAGCAGGTGAAGCACCCAAAAATTTAGCCTGACACAGCATGGCGGTTACACCACCAATGACTTTGTCCGACTGAGAATGCAGTGAAATGGCTTTTGTTGAGCCTCCAAAAAATGTTTTCTTTTCGGAGTACATAAAGTCTACACTCAGCAAAAAAAAATTTTTTATTAAATGTCGGTACTTGCGCCTCCTGAAAAATTGTTTTGGACTGTCTGTTTGACGCTCCTGAAACATTGTTTT
>ONZH01004055.1:0-19624 GCA_900303285.1 Rhinella marina
ACACCTGTCACCATCGAGGGCTTCGAAACGCACTTTGAACGGAGTCTGTACGCCAAGCGGTTCGGGCTGTATTAATTGCAGAAATTACGGAGAAGAATAAGAATAAGAACTAGATTTGCATTTCCAGGAGAAAATACATAGTGCTTGAAAAGAACGCACCTTTAACAGTGACTTACAGAGTATACCTTTGTGACTGCCCCTTTAAAAGTTACTGTCCCTTTAAGAGTGCTGCCCCTTTAAGGGTTACTGTCCCTTTAAGAGTGTCTATCCCTTTAAAAGTGACTGCCCCTTTAAGAAGGACTGCCCTTTTAAGAGTGGCTGCCCCTTTAAGAGTGGTTGTCTCTTTAAGAGGGACTGCCTTTTAAAGAGTGTCTTCCCTTTTAAGAGTGACTTTCCCTTTAAAAGTGACTATCCTTTTAAGAGTGCCTAACCCTTTAAGAGCAACTGCCCCTTTAAGAGCGACTGCCCCTTTAAGAGTGGCTACCCCTTTAAGAGCAGCTACCCCTTTAAGAGCGCCTATCCCTTTAAGAGCGATTATCCCTTTAAGAGTGACTATCCCTTTTAGAGTTATTGCCCTTTAAGAGTGACTATCCCTTTAAGAGTGACTATCCATTTAAGATTGGCTATCCCTTTAAGAGTAACTGTCCCTTTAAGAGTAACTGTCCCTTTAAGGGTAACTGTCCCTTTAAGGGTAACTGTCCCTTTAAGAGTGACTGCCCCTTTAAGAGTGACTGCCCCTTTAAGAGTGACTATCCCTTTAAGAGTGACTATACCTTTAAGAGTGACTATACCTTTAAGAGTGACTATACCTTTAAGAGTGACTATCCCTTTAAGATTGACTATCCCTTTAAGAGTGACTGTCCCTTTAAGAGTGTCCATCTCTTTAAGAGTGACTGCCCCTTTAAGAGTAACTGCCCCTTTAAGAGTGACTGTCCCTTTAACAGTGATGTCCCTTTAACAGTGATGTCCCTTTAAGAGTGACTACCCCTTTAAAAGCGACTACCCCTTTAAGAGTGACTGCCCCTTTAAGAGTGGCTGCCCCTTTAAAAGTGATTGCCTCTTTAAGAGCGACTGCCTCTTTAAGAGCGACTGCCCCTTTAAGAGTGACTGCCCCTTTAAGAGCGACTGCCCCTTTAAGAGCGACTGCCCCTTTAAGAGCGACTGCCCCTTTAAGAGCGACTGCCCCTTTAAGAGCGACTGCCCCTTTTAAGAGCGACTGCCCCTTTTAAGAGTGACTGCCCCTTTTAAGAGTGACTGCCCCTTTTAAGAGTGACTGCCTCTTTAAGAGCTACTTTCCTTTTAAGTGTGACTTTCCCTTTAAGAGTGGCTATCCCTTTAAGAGTGTCTGTCCCTTTAAGAGAGATTGCCCCTTTAAGAGTGACTGTCCCATTCAGAGTGGCTGCCCCTTTAAGAGAGACTATCCCTTTAATAGTCTGCCTCTTTAAGAGTGACTGCTCCTTTAAGAGTGACTGCTCCTTTAAGAGTGTCTGTCCCTTTAAGAGTGTCTGTCCCTTTAAGAGTGTCTGTCCCTTTAAGAGCGTCTGTCCCTTTAAGAGCGGCTGCCCATTTAATATGCCCCTTTATATATTATGCCCCTTTAAGAGCGACTACCCCTTTAGGTGTGTCTGCTCCTTTAAGAGTAACCATCCCTTAAAGAGTGATTGCCCCGTTAAGAGCGGCTGCCCCTTTAAGAGTGTCTGCCCCTTTAAGAGTAACTGTCTCTTTAAGAGCAGCTGCCCCTTTTAGAGCGGCATTCATTTTAAGAGTGGCTACCCCTTTAAAAGTGACTGCCCCTTTAAGAGCAACTGTTTCTTTAATAGTGACTGTCCCTTTAAGAGTCACTACCCTTTAAGAGCGACTGCCCTTTAAGAGTGTCTGCTCCTTTAAGAGTAACCATCCCTTAAAGAGCGATTGCCTCGTTAAGAGCAGCTGCCCCTTTAAGAGGGACTTTCCCTTTAAGAGTGTCTGCCCCTTTTAGAGTGACTGCCGCTTTAAGAGTGTCTGTCCCTTTAAGTGTCTGTCCCTTTAAGAGTAACTGCCCTTTTAAGAGTAACTGCCCCTTTAAGAGTAACTGCCCTTTTAAGAGTAACTGCCCTTTTAAGAGTAACTGCCCTTTTAAGAGTAACTGCCCCTTTAAGAGTAACTGTCACTTTAAGTTGCTGCCCCTTTAAGAGTGGCTGCCCCTTTAAGAGTTCCTGTCTTTTTAAGAGTGACTGTCTCTTTAAGAGTGGCTACACCTTTCAGAGTGGTTGTCCCTTTAAGAGGGACTGACCCTTTTTAGAGTGACTATCCCTTTAAGAGTATCTATCCCTTTAAAAATGACTGCCCCTTTAAGAGTGACTGCCCTTTAAAGATTGACTGCCCCTTTAAGAGCGCTTATCCTTTAAGAGTGACTGCCCCTTTAAGAGTGACTGCCCCTTTAAGAGTGGACTGCCCCTTTAAGAGTGACTGCCCCTTTAAGAGCGACTGCCCCTTTAAGAGCGACTGACCCTTTAAGAGCGACTGACCCTTTAGAAGCGACTACCCCAGTAAGAGCATCTGCCCCTTTAAGAGCATATGTCCCTTTAAGAGTGTCTACCTATTTAAAAGTTACTGTCCCTTTAAGAGTGTCTGCCCTATTAAGAGTGCTGCCCCTTTAAGGGTTACTATCCCTTTGAGAGTGTCTATCCCTGTAAAAGTGACTGCCCCTTTCAGAGGGACTGCCCATTTAAAAGTGGCAGCCCCTTTAAGAGCGACTGCCCCTTTAAGAGAGACTATCCCTTTAAGAGCGACTGCCCCTTTAAGAGTCACTCTGGTAAGCCCCTTGAAGTTTGACTCTGCGCTCAGCTGAGGGGGCGAAACGGCCATGCTGTCTGTTAACACATGGGGACTCGGCGGCCATTTTGTGACTCTCACAGGTGCAAGTCTCTTTCAGCATAAATAGACTGTTTTAACAGAATCCAAAATGGCGGATTAACCCCTCTTCTGCCAGTGTGTCCCCCGAGGCCTGTGATCACGGCTCTTTATAACAGACATGTGAATGCCCCCTTATCCTCTGGTCTGGGGAATCTCCCCTGTATTTTATGCCTAGATATCTCTAAGACTTCTCCACTGTGTGAATGCTGTGCCATATATGGCGCTGCCTATTTGCATATTGAGCTGTGATTGGCTGATTGGTCTCTATTCAACTTCTCCATTCATTCCTATGCAACCCTTATCCTTAGGTCTGGGTGAGCTCCTCAATATATCTAAGACTTCTGCAGTGTGTGGATGCTGTGCCATATATGGTGTTGCTATTTGCATATTCACTGTGATTGGCTGATTGGTCTCCACTCTAGCCTCTCCATTCATTCCTATGGGGAATTTTTTTGGGTTTAACCTGTGATATCTTAAAAACGACAAATCCGATCGACTCCAAAAATACATAGCACACCTGTCACCATCGAGGGCTTCGAAACGCACTTTGAACGGAGTCTGTACGCCAAGCGGTTCGGGCTGTATTAATTGCAGAAATTTACGGAGAAGAATAATAATAATAAGAAGAATAAGAATAAGAATAAAGAAAAGGAATAACAGTATAGTGCTTTTCAAGCACTATAATAAAGAAAAGGAATAACAGTATAGTGCTTTTTCAAGCACTATAATAAGAAGAATAAGAATAAAGAAAAGGAATAACAGTATAGTGCTTTTCAAGCACTATAATAAGAATAAAGAAAAGGAATAACAGTATAGTGCTTTTTCAAGCACTATAATAAGAATAAGAATAAAGAAAAGGAATAACAGTATAGTGCTTTTTCAAGCACTATAATAAGAATAAAGAAAAGGAATAACAGTATAGTGCTTTTTCAAGCACTATAATAAGAATAAGAATAAAGAAAAGGAATAACAGTATAGTGCTTTTCAAGCACTATAATAAAGAAAAGGAATAACAGTATAGTGCTTTTTCAAGCACTATAATAAGAAGAAAAGGAATAACAGTATAGTGCTTTTTCAAGCACTATAATAACAGTATAGTGCTTTTTCAAGCACTATAATCATCATATGTAAATTGCTCTATTAGTCTGTATAGAAATCACTATATATCACAGTCCAGTGCTGCCATCTAGTGGCCTGAACTGGGATATACTGACAATGAGCCTGGAAGCCTAGTACAGGATGCGGCTCATTACTAGAATAGGGTGCTTTCCCCGATCTCCTCTGGGGGAAAGTGCGCCTGAAGAGGAATACCACACTTCCGGTTTTTAACACTCTCAGATGCCATGAGTGAGGGGAACTCATTGCTGTCAGGGGAGGGGGCATGTGGAGTATTCTGGGGCCATGAGGGTGAAGAACTGTGTGAGGAGCTTCAAGGGATGTAAATCTGTGAGGGTGGGCCAGAATCGACAGAACATAACTGTTTTCTTAGGACATTATTACAACATTTGGGGCCCCACTTTTGATTTTGCCCAGGGCCACATTTTGTCTAAAACCAGCCCTGTGTATAGTATACAGTACAGACCAAAAGTTTGGACAGACCTTCTCATTCAAAGAGTTTTCAGTATTTTCATGACTATGAAAATTGTAGATTCACACTGAAGGCATCAAAACTATGAATTAACACATGTGGAATTATATACTTAACAAAAAAGTGTGAAACAACTGAAAATATGTCTTGTATTCTAGGTTCTTCAAAGTAGCCACCTTTTGCTTTGATTACTGCTTTGCACAATCTTGGCATTCTCTTGATGAGCTTCAAGAGGTAGTCACCTGAAATGGTATTACAACAGTCTTGAAGGAGTTCCCAGAGATGCTTAGCACTTGTTGGCCCTTTTGCCCTCACTCTGCGGTTCAGCTCACCCCAAACCATCTCGATTGGGTTCAGGTCTGGTGACTGTGGAGGCCAGGTCATCTGGGATAGCACCCTATCACTCTCCTTCTTGGTCAAATAGCCCTTACACAGCCTGGAGGTGTGTTTGGGGTCAGTAATGATGGCCACTCGTTTTTCTTTAGTTAGCTGCTTTTTTCTTGCCATAATACAAATTCTAACAGTCTATTCAGTAGGACTATCAGCTGTGTATCCACCTGACTTCTGCCCAACACAACTCATAGTCCCAACCCCATTTATAAGGCAAGAAATCCCACTTATTAAACCTGACAGGGCACACCTATGAAGTGAAAACCATTTCAGGTGACTACCTCTTGAAGCTCATCAAGAGAATGCCAAGAGCGTGCAAAGCAGTAATCAAAGCAAAAGGTGGATACTTTGAAGAACCTAGAATATAAGACATATTTTCAGTTGTTTCACACTTTTTTGTTAAGTATATAATTCCACATGTGTTAATTCATAGTTTTGATGCCTTCAGTATGAATCTACAATTTTCATAGTCATGAAAATACAGAAAACTCTTTGAATGAGAAGGTGTGTCCAAACTTTTGGTCTGTACTGTATGTCCCAGTGATCCAATGGCTATGACATGAGGGACCATTGTATACAGAGCTGTTAAAACTCATGTGACCCAGGAATGTCTCTTATTTCACCAAACAGCATCCATCATCTTTAGAACTTCAATGGCATCCCTGAAGTAGCCCGACATGGCTTGTAGAATTGTCTGAAGATGTTTATCAAGCCAGGTACAGAGTCCCTTAGTCAAGGATCTGATATGACTGATATAATTGGCGTAAGGGGAGGTGGAAAAGGTTAGGGTGAAATATAGGGGTGACCAGATGTTTCTACTACAGACATTCAGGTCTGTAGTATATACTTGAATGTGTAGCTACCTCCAAATCTGAATGCACTGCTATTATCCAACCTAAGGAGTGTCTGTCTCTAGTATACTTCTATTATCCCACCTATTCCACAGGCTGCTCTGATTAGGTGGTACATATAGTTGTGCTCGTTCTTCCTTTCATTGGATGCTTAAATGCATACAGAGGTAACATGTAGCAGGGTCTTCTCTCTTGAATTTAGATGTCCATAGATGGCATACAGACAATTGTGTTTGGATCAAAATATATTGGCAAAGAATCTCAGATTGTATCATATTAGAATGTGGTTTTAGACTGTATATAATTTTTGTATCTAGTGTTGTATGAGTACTATTATTTTCTGTGATTTTTTATTTGACATTCAGGTAATCCACATGTTACTCAGAGGCCTAAGGGGAGGTAGAACAGCATGCCTTCTTCCAATAGTTTTATGTGTGACTGGCTGAATTTTGTAATAGAATCTCTATTCAACTTCCGTTAAACCCTAGTATCATTTAACATGTTCACAATTTGCTGTTTGTATAAAGCACTCTCTAGAATAACTATGTATCCTTCCTTATCTGAATTGCATATTGTAATACACCTATATATCCTTGTCAGTCTGTCTTATATTCCACAAGTTGTTGTAAATCTTCCATATCTGAAGAATGTGCCTGCATGGGGTAAAATATGGGATTTGTTACATGTTCTAGTGTCACTTCAGGCATACATTGTTTATCCTGGTTTGTTTCATTCTGCCGTTATTGTTGAAGAGGGTGGTCCCACAAGATACTGAAAGCAAAGGATCACATACTTTAGTCAGTCACATACATGTGATATTGGAAAATTTTCCTTGATAAATAAATGATCAAGTCTACTATATTTGACTCATTTTTTTTAATTTGGACTTGTGTGAAAGTCTAATGTAATTTTAGGTAAAATTTGTACAGAAATAAAAAAAAAACATTCTGAAGGCTTTGTAAACTTTCAAGCACCACTGTATGTCTTGATGTGGTAATTGATTTACTCAACTCCAACAACTACCCTTCCTTGTGTTCAACTATTAGCTTCATCAGTTTATATGAACAATCCATCAAGATTTCATTACAGGTGGCCTTGAAATTCTCATCATGTATCATGGTGGGGTTTTTTTCATATTCTGATTGGTCTCCCCCTCACGAAATTTCCCTCTCTCCAATCTATCCTGAATGCAGTAGCCAGGCTCATCTATCTGTCTAACCGCCGCTCCGATGCCTCCACCCTGTGCCAGTCATTGCACTGGTTGTCCATACATCCAGTGCTCATTCTCACCCATAAAGCTCTCCACAGTGCTGCACCCGCTATATCTCCTCCAACATTTCTGTCCACCACCCCACCAGTTTACTCTCCGTTCAGCCAACGACTTTCGACTAAGTCGACTTACAATCCACCGTAATCGGAACCTCTCACTCCCATCTTTCACCTTCTGTGTCACCCCTGTCTCCTCATATTGTAGATTGTAAGCTCTTGTGAGCAGGGTAAAATAATTCACAGAGAGACAATTCGTTCAAGAAGTGTACGTCAGCTCTTGTGAGCAGGGCCCTCATTCCTCTTGTTTTATTGGTTGACCTGTTTGCAGCTATGTTATTTATTACTCTGTTTGTACTCTGTGATAGTAAAGGGGGAACAGAATCTCCATTCTTGGGATCCTTGGGGGTCCCATCAGTTGGACCCTCAGTGATCAGCTAGTTATCCCCATCCTGTGGATAAGAGATAACTTGCAAACCTGGCACAACCCATTTAGTCAATACTACAGTGTGTACGTAAGGAATAACACTATCTGGCCATTATATGACTGGCATTTTTTTAGCAGTTCTATCATCTATATGCTGAATCTTTAGTTTGCGGATCTCCTAGCTCTGGCATAAACCCTTTGAGCTTATTTTGTTCTGTTCTCTATATATGTGCAGGAGATAATTTATTTTCTCTTTATTTACTCTTTACTTTTATCATTTATTTTTAAGTTTACTGTTCCTTACTCTTGTCATGCTCTTTTCGCCCTGTCTGCACTGTTGTCCACACTGGCATGCTCTTCTCTTCAGGCTCTGCTACCTGGCTTCCTCTCTGCTTTAGGTCTCATGCACACTACTGAATATATTTTTTGGTGTGCAAAACATTGATCTGGAAAACACATACATTGTGTGCATAAGGCTTTAGTGTCCATTCACACAACTGTGTCTGTTTTCCGGACCGTAAAATACAGATCACCAAAACAAGGATACCGGCTGAGTGTACTCTGCACTGCAGTGCAGGCCTTTTGACTTCAGTAGGACCATAATCCGCAAGATGCGGCAAGGAATAGGACATATCTTATCTTTTGCGACATGGCTGCATGGACCCAGAAGCACATGGAAGCCCCTACATGATGCAGCCTGGCAGCTGCCAGGTTTGGAGATTACTTCAATGCCAGTCATTTAACCCCTTCAGATGCAATGGTCAATAGCATCTGTGGGTTAGACAGAGAGAGTGGTCCCTTTGCCTTTTAATTGGAGCCCCAGTGGTAAAATCGCGAGGCTACGATCTGTTACTATGACAGACTGGTGCCTTGTGAAGACTCCCAGACTTGTCATTGCATGCTGCCTGCAAAACCATTCCTGAGAGACTACAATAGTTTTCTATTGCAGTCTGTGGGACAGGCAATCAGAAGATCCAATGTGACAAGTCACCTTGTGGATGTATCACCAAACCAGTGGATAGGTGAAGACGATCCATTGACCATGCCCCATTTCGAGAAGGAAGGGAAAAAAAACACACTGAAAAATGGAGACATAAGAGCCAATGCAGTGAAGACCTGAGCAGAGGGAAGTATGATCCTTTTAGCAGGGAAGGTAGGCTGCAGGCACCTGTTAGAAATTATGCATTCCCAGACAACCCCTTTATAGGGGTTAATGTGCCAGATTTATTAATTTCTTGCTTATACAGTATGCTGATGCCACTCAGTTTATCCTCTGGTATAAATGCAGGCACCGACTAGTCCACAGTCTTGTGTAAATGCTGTCAGCCTGCCACCTGTCAGCCCACAGTCTAGTGTAAAAACTGCCACCAGTCACCACACTGTCTAGTGTTAATGCTGCCACTGGTCAGTCCACAGTCTAGTGTAAGCATTGCTATAAGTCAGTACATGGCTTATTGTAAGTGCTGTCAGTCCATAGTTTAGTGTAAGTGGTCCTGCCCATCAATCTGCAACATAAGGTATATGCGCCTCACCCCCTTAGTCCATGGTCTAGCAAAAAAGCAAAAAGGCTCACAACCGTCAGTCCGCATTCTAGTATAAATGATGCAAACAGTCATGACCACACTATCACTAAACTGATGAGGGGAGAAAAACCTGAAACAGTGCTGTCTACAGATAGGTCTCTGGTTTTCATTCTATTCTCGCTTGGAACCATGTCTGAAAATAAGAGGCAGATTTATCAAAATTGGTGCAAAGGAAAACAAATCAGATTGCACCCTTCATTTTTCAAAGTACCTTAGAAAAATGGAAGATGGATTTGCTACAACAAATCCAACATGGTAAGATTTCTTGTGATGGTCACAAGGTTACAGTTTTAATACTAATTCCTTAATAATTCCTGACGAAAATCATCAAAACCTTGAAGAGCTATAGTAAACTGTCTGGTGGTTCCTATGAGGCTACTGAAAACACAGGGACTTCTTTTAACCAAGTGTGAAGCAGAGAATTCTTTCTTTGCCCTTCATTATATTTTCGGAATAACACTATCAGAGTAGTAACGAAGAGGCAAAGGGCAGACGTTAATGAATTTTTGAAAATACTGAAGGTGGTGGACTGAAAATCTTCTTTACAGTAATTTGAGATTATCAATTTTTTTTATAGTAATCCCATGATAACAATGAGAAAATACAAGAAAAACAGAATAGAGAACAAAATGGATATTTCTAATCATATCCAAGCTTTAGCATCTTACTCCAAGCCTAGTTCTGCTGCTGTAGCCTGTACACAGTTTATTTGGCATTACATACTTTTTCTAAAATCTATTTATGTACCTTCTTACAGCTTAGTCTTAGTTTTCTGCTTGTGTTTTCAGGTTGCATAGTAACAGCTTGTTTTTGACTGAGCACCATTTTAGTTCGTGTAGAACTGGTCAATGACAGTTACATCTGCTGCAGAGTGACCTGACCTTGCCGTGCTAACACTGGCTTGTTAGGCCAGTAAGAGGCCACTTATATGTAATTATATGAAAAATGACACAAAAACCATACAACTGGCATAAAAAGTATAAAAAGTAGAAACCAACTAGAATTAGAAATGAGTA
Organism: Rhinella marina; assembly: GCA_900303285.1. Taxonomy (NCBI): domain Eukaryota; kingdom Metazoa; phylum Chordata; class Amphibia; order Anura; family Bufonidae; genus Rhinella; species Rhinella marina. The sequence continues at coordinate 10,017 of ONZH01004055.1, forward strand.
AAGATTTCTGAAAACTCAGGTTGTGAGGTGCTGTGACTAAAATCAAGATTTTGGGGGTACTATCTCTCCTCAGGGTTCCCTAATCTGCATGAGGAGACTTACATGCTCCTATGGAATTTTGTGAAGAAAGGGATGCAAATAAGCTCTTAACAAGCTCTGCCTCTAATGCCACCAGATGTAAGACAGCTTTCCTGTAAGTCAATGTTTAACCCTTTAAATAGTCTTTGAAAGGCCTGTAAGTCTCTACATGCCGATTAAGGCACTCTCTCCCCAAAGAAAGATAGTACCCCCTCCAAATCCTCCCTTAGGAATGTCCCCCAGTTAAGGCCCCTTTCACACCTGCGGCGCGGGGCTCCGGCAGGTTGTTTTGGTGGGTGAACAGCCCGCCGGATCCGTGCTGCTGCAGGTGCACGTGTGGGTCCGGAACTGCGCTCCGGCCCCATTCACTGTAATGGGGGCGGGCTGCGGATCCGGCTGCAGCACGGCAACCCCTGCTGAGGGGCGGCCGGAACGAAAATACAACATGTTGTATTTTCGTTCCAGCCGCCTCTCAGCAGGGGTTGTCATGGTGAGGCCGGATCCGCGGCCCCCCCCATTACAGTGAATGGGGCCGGAGCGCAGTTCCGGCAATATAAGTCAATGTTCCACCATTTAAATAGGCTTGAGACATGACTCAGATATTAAATAAGCCAGCACCTCATCTGCAGACAGCTGTTTCAGGGTGATTGCCACTCATCAGTGCAGAGCAGAGAGTACTGGCTAAGGCTACTTTCACACCTACAAAATAAATGTTGTATTTTCGTTCCGGCTGCCTCTCAGCAGGGGTTGCCGTGCTGTGGCCGGATCCGTGGCCCGCCCCCATTACAGTGAATGGGGCCGGAGCGCAGTTCCGGCCCCACACGTGCACCTGCGGCAGCACGGATCCGGCAGACTGTTCACCCACCGGAACAGCCTGCCGGAGCCCCGCACCTCAGGTGTGAAAGTAGCCTTAGCCAGTACTCTCTGCTCTGCACTGATGAACCGCAATCACCCTGAAACAGCTGTCTGCAGATGAGGTGCTGGCTTATTTAATATCTGAGTCATGTCCCAAGCCTATTTAAAGGGTGGAACATTGACTTATAGGATAGCTGCCTTACATCTGGTGGCATTAGAGGCAGAGCTTGTTAAAATCATGATGTGATGCATGGCATTGTGAAACCATTTATGGTGTGGTAAGATTAGCAGCTCAGCTAATACAACTTCCGTGCTACTTGTTAGCTGTACTTTATGAATCTCTTGATCTGGGGTTTGGATGTTCCCCTAGCTGGCATGCAGAAGACCTAGGCTGCAGAACTCCCTGCAATTGCAATTCCAAGCCATATACCAGGGACCAGCAACTTTCTGTTCTGAAATTACAATTCCCAGAATGTTTCATTCACTTTTTTGGAGAAGGTAAAGGACACTCTGATGGCGCTTAGCTCTTATTGAAGCAAAAACATATTTCAGGGCTGAACAGGCCACTTTGTCAGGGTTAAATAAATATTGAGCTACCTTACCTGCATTCCTGGTCACTGGATATTCTGTTGCATTAAACAGCCACTTGGTATGTAGCTGGCTCAGCTGCTCAGTTTTCAAAAATATTTAAAAAACAACAACTAATATTTAAAATAAAAATAAAACCTTTCCCATTTAATGAGTAAATGTATTGTCTAAACATAAAAGATAAATCCAGTATTGCAATGTAAAAGCCTGAACTATTAAGATACTGCTTAATTTATCACAATTAATGCTGTAAACTAAAATACCAGAATTTGGAAACAGATGAACAGAGCATACACTATCCCCAGCAACCAAAGAGCCAGAATGCTTGGATATTCAAAGGCTTATTACTACTAGGGTATTTTAGAAGCCTTATTACTACTGGGGGCACTTTGGGAAGCTTTATAGCTAGTAGGGACACAATATGGAGTAATGAGGGCATTCTGAGAGTGGATTACAATTGGTGAGGCTTTTTGGAGCACTATTAGTTGCCATGGGGACTATCTGTATGGTACTGTTATTTCTTTGGTATGGTATTTTGGGGAGATTAGGGATTGGGCATGGTATTGGTGGTCGCAGCATGATGCCACTGTGTGGGCACCAGGAGGGGGAGAATAATAGAAATGTGAGGAATCTAAGATGTCTGTGTGGAAAACTCTGCAGAGACAAGATATGGCTGAAAAGTCTGCATGGCAATCTGGGCCAAATGGAGAAGATGAGGAAAAATAATTTTTATAATGGGGAAGGGGGTTGGATCATGAATTTGACATAAATGAATAGGGTCTTGGGTCTTGGATCTTTTGGGACCCTAGCAATGCCCCTGCTAAACAATGTTAGTATACAGGAAAGGAAGAGGCACCAAGGAAATTCCTATTGTTCATAACAAATACATCTAATAAATAATGAGACTATTGTGGCAAGAACACAGTGTAGGAAAAAATATTATGATGTAATTACAGTAGAACACATTGTGTTAATTATAACATTGTCTTATTGTGACATGATCACAGTAGAATACAATGTATAAATGAGGCTATCATCTACTGTGACATTATTCAGTTACAGCATAGTTTGTTAAAGAAGACATGCATTTGTGATATCATCAAAATAGATGACATAGGGGCAGCTGTGGATATTGTGTTCTTGGACTTTGCAAAGGCATTGATACTGTCCCTCATAGCCATTTAATAGGTGAAATAAGGTCTATAGGTTTAGAAAGTAATATTTGTAATTTGATTGAAAACTGGCACTTGTGGTCAATGAATCCTATTCTGAAGTGGTGTACCTCAAGGGTCCACTATTACTTAAAGGGGTTGTCCCACGAAAAATATTCTACAGTTTTCAAATCAGCACCTAGATCTGAATTATTTTGTAATTGTATGTAATTAAATATTTAGCATAGCCACTGAGTTTTTCAATAAAATGTATCTGTATAGTGCCACCTGCTGTTTTTGTTTCTTATTTCTTTGTTCTTATCACTGAGAAGGCCGCACATGCTCAGTTTCATCCTTCAGCTGCCTCCTGGGCTGTGATAGGGAGAGAGCTCCAGCAGAAAAGACACTCCCTTTGAGCTGTCAGATCAAGCAGTCAAATCTAACAGAGCAATGAATGGGGAGATCTCTGGATCCATGTGAGGTTCAGGGCTGGTTCTAGCTTTGTTAGAAAGAGATTGTCATGTAATATATGATGTCTAATTTTCATTTTTACATTAGTCGTGGGATAACCCATTTAACTTTTTTTTAATGCTCTAGGGCTGTGATGGCTAACCTCTGGCACTCCAGCTGTGCTAAAACCACAAGTCCCAAGATGTACACTCGCTTAGCTGTTTTCAGAACTGCATAGAAATGAATGGAGCATGCTGGGAGTGGAAGAGGTTAGCCATCACTGATCTAGGGGATGGGGTTAATAGCACTGTTTCTATTTTTGCAGATAAAACCCAGGATATGTACTACTGTGCAGTCTATGGGAGATGTCCAAAAATTACAAACTGACTTGGACATTATGAATGTTTGAACATCCATTTCACAAATGAAATTCAATGTGGATAAATAGTTACATAGTTACATAGTTAATACGGTTGAAAAAAGACACATGTCCATCAAGTTCAACCAAGGGAGGGGGTAGGAGTGATGAAGGGGAGGGGGACAGGTAACCTTAAGACATGACTCTACATTTCTTAATATGTGGTGACCTTTTTTTTCTCTAAGAATGTATCTAAGCCTGTTTTGAAGCCCTCAGCTGTCTTTGCTGTGACCAGCTCCTGCGGTAGACCGTTCCACAGATTCACAGTTCTTATAGTAAAGAAGGCTTGTCGCCCCTGGAGTCTGAACCTTTGCTTCTCCAGGCGGAGGCAGTGCCCCCTTGTGTTTTGAGGGGGTTTTACCTGGAACAGTTTTTCACCATATTTTTTGTATGGGCCATTTACATACTTATACAGGTTGATCATGTCCCCCCTTATACATCTCTTCTCAAGACTAAACAAGTTTAACTCCTTCAATCTTTCGTCATAGCTAAGATGCTCTGTGCACCTTATCAGTTTAGTTGCCCGTCTCTGCACCCTTTCCAGCTCCAGGACATCCTTCCTATAAACCGGAGCCCAGAACTGAACAGCATATTCCAGATGAGGCCGCACTAATGCTTTATACAGTGGTAATATGACATCCCTGTCCCGCGAGTCCATGCCTCTTTTAATACATGACAATATCCTGCTGGCCTTAGAAGCAGCCGATTGACATTGCATGCTATTCTGCAGTCTATGGTCTACAAGGACACCCAGATCCTTCTCTACAAGAGACTCTCCCAGTGTTACTCCCCCTAGGACATACGAGGCATGCAAGTTGTTAGTACCCAGATGCATAACTTTACATTTATCCACATTGAACCTCATCTGCCAAGAGGATGCCCAAACACTCAGTGTGTCCAAGTCAGCTTGTAACTTCTGCACATCTTCCATGGACTGGACTCTACTACAAAGCTTAGTGTCATCTGCAAAAATTGAAACAGTGCTGTTAATTTCTCCCTCTATATCATTAATAAATAAATTAAATAAAAGTGGACCCAGCACTGAACCTTGGGGTACACCACTTATAACTGGGGACCATTCAGAGTAGGAATCATTCACCACCACTCGCTGATTACGCTCTTTCAGCCAGTTCTCAATCCAGTTACAGAGTAGATTTTCTTATCCAACCGACCTTAATTTACCCATCAGACATCTATGAGGGACCGTGTTAAACACTTTTTCAAAGTCCAAATACACAATATCCACAGCCACCCCTCTATCCAGACTTCTACTCACTTCTTCATAAAAACCAATCAGGTTAGTCTGACAGCTTCTGTCCTTAGTAAAACCATGCTGGTTATCACTTATAATACTATTATCCAAAACATATTCCTGTATATAGTCCCTTATTAGACCCTCAAAAAGTTTCCCCACAAAGGACGTTAAGCTCCTTAAGAACTCTTGGGTGTAACCCATCCGGTCCTGGAGCCTTATTCACCTTTACTTTGTTTAACTTAGCTTTGACCATATCTATATTGAACCGGTTGAGTATATTACATGAAGTATCACCAGCACTTACTCTACCGACAGCAGCTCCCACCTCTTCATGTGTATCTACAGAACTAAAGAACTCATTCAGTAGCTCCGCCTTTTCCTGATACCCAGTAATCAATTCCCCATCACTATTATTCAGGGGTCCTACATGCTCTGACCTAGGTTTTTTTGCATTTATATATTTGAAGAATTTTTTGGGATTGGTTTTGCTATCCCTGGCCACCAGCCTTTCATTTTGAACTTTTGCTGCTTTTTTAGTCCTTTTACAATCTTTATTAACCCTTTTGTAGTTATTAAAAGCTATGGCAGACATCTCTGATTTGTATATTTTAAATGCCCTTTGTTTTTCATGTATTGCCCTTTTAACATCTGCATTAAGCCACGCAGGGTTTAATTTTAAGCGTTTGTATTTGTTCCCCCTAGGAATAAATTCTGCAGTATAGTTACCCAGTGTAGATTTGAAGGTCTCCCATTTGACAACAGCTGCTCCCAGTCTATGTCCTGGAGTGTGGCCCATAACCCTGGGAAATTGGCCTTTTTAAAATTAAATGTTTTTGATCTCCCAGCATGTTTATGCTTTCTACACTTTAGGATAAAAATAACTATATTGTGGTCACTATTACCAAGGTTTTCCCGAACAATTACCTCCTCAACTATCTCTGCATTGTTAGATATAACCAGATACAACAGTGCATCACTTCTTGTTGGTTCTTCTACAAACTGGCCCAGAAAATTATCCTGCAATAAGTTAAGAAAATTTCTCTCCTTTGCAGTTGAAGCCGATCCATGACCCCAATCAATACCAGGGAAGTTAAAATCTCCCATTATCACTACTGTACCCGCTTGGGCAGCCCGCTCTATTTGTCTATGCAGCTGATCCTCTATCTCCTCAGTGATGTTTGGGGGTCTATAAATTACACCAAAAATAATTCTTTCATTGTTAGTCTCCCCTTGTAATTCCACCCACACGGATTCTGCATTCACACAATCATCACCCACTATTGTCTCCTTCATACTCGCTTTTATACTACTTATGACATACTCCTCCTCCTTTCCTATTCTCCCTATCCCTCCGAAACAGAGTATAATCCTGGAGATTGACAGCCCAGTCATGCGAAGAGTCCAGCCATGTCTCAGCAACTCCAACTATATCAATTTCCTCCTCCAGTACCATGACCTCAAGCTCAGCCATTTTGCCTGCTAGACTTCTGGCATTTGTGAACATACACTTTAAATTACCATGTGTTTTTGTACATTTAGGTTTAGAAATGTAATTTATTGATGTTTTCTGACTAGACATGTTTTTTCTGCTGATTTGTAACACATGGATCTCCTTATCCACTGCTGTTATCCTCCCCCCTTGGTCCACTTCTCCACTCACCACTCTGACCACTCTCTAACCTATCTACCACTGCATGCTTTGCTTTATTTTCTGCTTGTCCTCTCCCCCACATCCCTAGTTTAAAAACTCAGCCACCCCCTCTAGGATTCTCTCCCCCCAGCACAGCAGCCCCTCTTCCATTCAGGTGCAGTTTATCCACATACAATTTGTACCCCAATGAAAAATCAACCCAGTGCTCTAAGAACCCGAACCCTTTTCCCTTACACCAAGACTTGAGCCATGCATTCAACTCCCTCAGCTCCCGCTGTCTGTCCTGCAATGCGCATGGCACAGGCATTATTCCTGAGAATACAACCTAGGATCCCTTCAGCTTGGATCCTAGTTCTCTATAATTATTCTTAACAGACCTCCACCTACCATTTATTCTGTTTATTCTGACCACGACAGCTGGGTCATCCACAGCTCCTCCCAGTAATTTGTCCACCCGTTCCACCACATGCCGAACCCTGGCACCAGGGAGACAGCAAACCATTCGGTTGAGGCGGTCTTGGCGACAAATTATTCTATCCGTCTTCCTGATTATGGAATCCCCTACCACTACTAGCTGTCTTGGCCTGCCTGCTTTACCACCCCCCCCACTACTAGATGGACTGTTCCCCCGGGTGTTAGGGAGACCAGTATCCACTAGGGTTGCCATTTCTGAGACTGACACCCTCGCATCATCACCTAACTTGGCAATTTTGCTTGGGTGCACAGAAGCAGGACTGGCCTTCCTTTTCCTAGACCCCTTGCCACTCACTCTATTCGGGTTAACCCAACTCCTTACATGGGCCTCCTGATTTTTCTCTCCACCCTCCATAACAGACCCCATAACTGCCTGTTCTGTGAGAAGCAGGCCCCTCTCAAGATCTCTTGTTTCCCTCAGTGTTGCAATATGCTTCTCCAGATCTCTAATGCGAGCCTCCAGATGGGCAACATGCTCACATCTACCACAGCGGTATTCACCCAGGAACTGCTGCTCCTGTTGTTCATACATGTGGAAGACTGTGCACTGTTGAAAACTTTCAATCTTGCTATCCATCACAGTTACAAAACAGCAATCAATTAACAAGAATAAAGTACTTACTGCAAACTTTTTACAACTTCTTTACAACTCTTATAACTCTACAGGTCACTTAGCTCAGTCACTTGTCTCAGGAGCAGACTCAGTCAAGAGCAAGGCTCAATCTGAGCCCAACTGATACTTTTATACACCTGAGATTAATTAACCACACCCACAGGCAATCAGCAGACTAGAGAAAAAAAAATGCAGTTTAAACTTGTGTCTGTTCTGATTCTATTTGCTAATGTATGCTACACCAAACAAAACAGATTTTAGCTGTATATAATCTTTCTACAAACACAAATCACTCTCTACACAAACAACAATCTCTTATAAACTCTACAGTAGAGATGAGTGAGCACTAAAATGCTCGGGTGCTCGTTATTTGAGACAAACTTTTCCGGATGCTCGGGTGCTCTTTTGGAGTAACGAACCCCATTGAAGTCAATGGGAGACTCAAGCATTTTTTGCAGGGGACCAAGGCTCTGCCTAGGGAAGGCTGGGTGAAAACCTGGAAACCTCAGAAAATGATGGAAACACCACGGAAATGGACAGGAAAGAGCAGGGGCAGCATGCATGGATGCCTCTGAGGCTGCCTAATCCCACCATTACCCCAAATTCTCCTGCAACAGCCTGGTGGTTACCCTCATGGCAATTGTGCTCACCCAGACCAAGAAAGGCAAGGCACATGCCCATCACATGTTAGGGAAGGTCAACGAAGGTCCATCACCCATGCCCATGCTGGCACTGCTCTCCTATCCCCAGCCACACGATGCAGGCATAAGCCTGACACAGCATGGCGGTGACACCAACAAGTGACCAAGTTAGATGAGGTAGCAGGTGAGCCACCCAAAAATTTAGCCTGACGCAGCATGGCGGTGACAACAGAGTGACCGAGTTAGACTGAGGTAGCAGGAGATGAAGCACGGATGGTAATTCGAAGGAGGAGGGGTTGGAGGAAGAGGCATAGTAAGTCTGAGAAACCGTGACCGAGGTAGGCCCCGCAATCCTCCAAGTGGGCAGTACATGAGCGGCCCCAGGGTCAGACTCGGTCAGAGTGACCGAGCTACACGACGGTAGCAGGTAGAGCACATAAAAAATTTAGCGTCGCCCTGTATGGCTGTGACTACACATTGACCGAGCTACACGACGGTAGCAGGTAGAGCACAGGAAAAATTTAGCGTGGCCCTGTATGGCTATGACTACACATTGACCGAGCTACACGACGGTAGCAGGTAGAGGACAGGAAAAATTTAGTGTGGCCCTGTATGGCTGTGGCTGTCAATTTAGGTACGGTTGTCAACTATGAAATTGATCAAGTGGGGCATGTGTTGTATGTATTCTTCTCAGTTTAATACCGTATACGTCACCTATCCGGAAAAATAGTTTGGAGAGATAGAAAGAGAGGAAAAAGACATATTTTTAAAAGTGACGTTTAGTATAGATCAGTTAAAGAGAAAGAAAGGATTTTATGAAATGGATTTGTATCACTGAGAGCAAAAAAACGTATTTTTTATGTGACCGTATTACACAGAAACAACGGATTGTGGTCTGTGCAGACTGAGGTGCTGAACTGTAACTCACAGAATTGTTCCACTGAGCTGTATGAAATGAATTTGTATCACTGAGAGCAAAAGAATGTATTTTCTAATGTGACGTGTAGTATCGATCACTTGGAGAGAAAAAGTGGAATGTGCAGACTTGGGCTGCTATAGTGCAAACCACTATGGTGACAACAGAGTGAGCGAGTGACACTGCAGGAGCAGGCGAACCACATAAACATTTTTCGTGGCCCTGTATGGCGGCGGTGACAACAGAGTGACTGAGTTAGTATGCGGTAGCTGGTGAAGCACCCAAAAATTTAGCCTGACACAGCATGGCAGTTACACCACCAATGACTTTGTCCGACTGAGAATGCAGTGAAATGGCTTTTGTTGAGCCTTCAAAAAATTTTTTTCTTTTCGGAGTACATAAAGTCGACCCTCAGTATAAAATTTTTTTTTTAAATGTCGGTACTTGCGCCTCCTGAAAAATTGTTTTGGACTGTCTGTTTGACGCTCCTGAAACATTGTTTTACAGTGTCTGTAGTT
>ONZH01004056.1:0-35529 GCA_900303285.1 Rhinella marina
AGGAATGTAGGGAGAATATTGGGCAAAACATCAACCAAAGTAACCCAAAAACCCCGGGAATTCACTTCACAGGTAATAGTAATTTAAAAAGGGGGGTAAAAAATATACACAGACCTCTTAAGTGTATGTACACTAATGCCAGAAGCCTGAGTAATAAAACTGGTGAACTGGAATTAGTGATGTGTGAGGAGGACTATTACATAGTGGGAATAACTGAGACATGGCTGGAAGATACCTATGACTGGGCAGTTAACGTACAGGGTTACAGTCTGTTTAGAAAGGATCGCCAAAACTGGAGAGGGGGAGGGGTCTGCCTTTATGTAAAGTCCTGTCTAAAGCCCACACTGCGGGAAGATATAAGTGAGGGACATGAACATGTGGAGTCACTGTGGGTAGAAATAAATGGAGCCAAGAACAATAATAAAATACTAATAGGAGTTTATTATAAACCACCTAGTATACCAGAGCCCATAGAAAATCTACTTCTAAACGAAATAGACGAGGTGGCAAATCATAATGAGGTCGTTATTATGGGGGATTTCAACTACCCAGATATAGACTGGGAAACTGAAACCTGTACATCTCATAAAGGAAACAGGTTCTTGGAAATAACCAAAGACAATTACCTTTCCCAACTGGTTCAGGACCCCACTAGATGGACGGCCATACTGGACTTAGTATTAACCAATAGACCTGACAGAACAACAGATGTGCAGGTTGGGGGACACCTGGAAAATAGTGACCATAATATAATAACCTTCCAACTGTCATTCAAAAGAGCATTTCTTCAGGGAGGAACAAACATACCAAACTTCAAAAAAGCAAAATTTAGCCAACTAAGAGAGGCCATAGGCCTAACTAACTGGGACAAAATCCTCAAAAATAAAAATACAGCCACAAAATGGGATATTTTTAAAAGCATCCTAATATCTAATTGTGAGAGGTACATACCTTATGGGAATACAATGATAATAAACAAGAAAAAAACAATGTGGATAAATAGAGCTGTAAAAAAAGCAAGAAATGACAAAAAGAAAGCATTTAAATCAGTAAAACAGGAGGAGAGCGGGGAAGCATTGAAAAACTATAAGGAAAAAAATAAAATATGTAAAAGACAAATAAAAGCAGCCAAACTAGAGACCGAGAGACTAATTGCCAAAGAGAGTAAAACTAACCCCAAAATGTTCTTTAATTATATAAATGGTAAAAAGTATAAACCCGAAGGTGTCGGCCCCTTACAGAGAAATGAGGAGGGAGTTGCAGAGAGCGATGAGGAGAAAGCAAAGCTATTAAATATCTTTTTCTCCACTGTATTCACTGAGGAAAATAAACTGTCAGATAAAATGCAGAATATAAAAGTAAATTCCCCATTAAAAGTGCCCTGTCTGACCCAGGAAGAAGTACAGCAACGTCTTAAAAAGATTAAAATAGACAAATCGCCAGGATCGGATGGCATACACCCCCGTATCCTAAGAGAATTAAGAAATGTCATAGCCAGACTCTTATTTCTGATATTTAAGGACTCTATACTGACAGGGAGTGTTCCACAGGATTGGTGCATAGCCAATGTGGTGCCAATATTCAAAAAGGGTCCAAAAACAGAGCCTGGAAACTATAGGCCGGTAAGTTTAACATCTGTCGTGTGTAAACTGTTTGAAGGTTTTCTAAGAGATGCTATCTTGGAGTATGTCAATGAAAATAAGCAAATAACTCCATATCAGCATTTCATGAGGGATCGGTCATGTCAAACCAATTTAATCAGTTTCTATGAGGAGGTAAGTTCTAGACTTGACCACGCGAATCAATGGATGTCGTATATCTGGACTTCTCCAAAGCATTTGACACGGTACCACATAAAAGGTTAGTATATAAAAGAAAGAGAAAATGTCTGTATGTGGGTAAGTAACTGGCTCAGTGATAGAAAACAGAGGGTGATTATTAACGACACATTCTCAGATTGGGTCACTGTCACTAGTGGGGTACCACAGGGGTCAGTATTGGGCCCTATTGTCTGTAATATATTTATTAATGATCTTGTAGAAGGCTTTCACAGTAAAATATCAATTTTTGCAGATGAAACTAAACTTTGTAACGTAATTAACACAGTACACTGCTACAGAGGGACCTGGATAGATTGGAGGCCTTGGCAGAGAAGTGGCAGATGAGGTTTAACACTGACAAATGTAAGGTTATGCATATGGGAAGGAATAATGCAAGTCACCAGAACATACTAAATGGTAAAACACTGGGTAACATAGACATAGAAAAGGACCTAGGAATTTTAGTGAACAGCAAACTAAGCTGTAGAAACCAGTGTCAGAAAGCTGCTGCCAAGGCCAATCCTGCCACTTTACATATCACTAGTGAGACCACACATGGAGTACTGTGTACAGTTCTGGGCTCCTGTGAACAAGGCAGACATAGCAGAGCTGGAGAGGGTTCAGAGGAGGGCAACTAAAGTCATAACTGGAATGGGTGGACTACAGTACCCAGAAAGATTATCAAAATTAGGGTTATTTACTTTAGAAAAAAGACGACTGAGGGGAGATGTAATAACTATGTATAAATATATCAGGGGTCAGTACAGAGATCTCTCCCATCATCTATTTATCCCCAGGACTGTGACGAGGGGACATCCTCTGCGTCTGGAGGAAAGAAGGTTTGTACACAAACATAGAAGAGGATTCTTTACGGTAAGAGCAGTGAGACTATGGAACTCTCTGCCTGAGGAGGTGGTGATGGTAAGTTCAGTGAAAGAGTTCAAGAGGGGTCTGGATATATTTCTGGAGTGTAATAATATTACAGGTTATAGTTACTAGAGATGGGTTGTTGATCCAGGGAGCAATTCTGATTGCCTGAAGGGAGTTGGGAAGGATTTTTTTCCCTAAAGTGAGGAATATTGGCTTCTACCTCACAGGGGTTTTTTTGCCTTCCTCTGGATCAACTTGCAGGATAACAGGCCGAACTGGATGGACAGATGTCTTTTTTCGGCATTATAAACTATGTTACTATGTTACCAAACCTAGATTACTGACATGTGTCTGTATTAGCTTTTTTTGTAAGACACAGCCCACACATGTGTTAACAGATTACTAGCTGCTCAGAGAATGGCATCTCCCAGCCCAAAGGGTGAGGGACCTTCTGAAAATCCTGCCTCCTGATTGGCTGAGAGGTATCTGTCATCCTCTGAGTTAATGAAAGCAAACACCCTATCTCCCTACCCACCAATTTGCACTGTAAAATGGCACTAGAACTGTTTTTGCAAGATTTATCTTTATTGAATAGCCAAAACTTCAGATTTGTTTGGCAGGTGAAATTCCTTTGTCATATTTGTGTATTTTGATTTTCAATTCAGATTCCAGTATCCCGCTGCTCAGAACAATGCTTGCCAGGAAGCCGGAAAATAACAAAATCAAAAATTCATACCTGCTGCTATGACTGTGTCCCATGTTCAGAAGGAGAAATATCCAATATGACCGGTATATGGTAGTATGAGTTGTAGTACTGCAACTAGAGATGAGCAAATTTTTCAAAAATTGGTTTTGGACTCTTTACCAAATTTTACAAAAAAATGTGATTTGTCACAAAGTGTGTTAAATCAGCTATATCCCAGCCTCAAAGGAGAGTGTCTATCAGTGTACATCACTGTGCATTGCAGCAACATGCATAGCTAGTCCTTTGTAGTAGTGAATCACTTACTGTGCGTCAGTATGACAGGCAGGTCACATAAAGTATATGGATGTGCATCGTTTTAGGTTCACAATTCACAAGTCAGTTACCGGTCAAAAACACAAAACAGGTGCAGATCTTTTCATGATATGTCATCTGCGAGTAGGATTGGCTCCTGATTTTGGCTCTCCATACAGTAACTGCTGGAATTAACTGAAGTGAAGTGTGAACTGAGCTTTATAGGTCAATGTTTGCATTCGGTATAATGTACTTAGTTCAGTGGCCTAAGATTCTACTATAGAGTGAAAGAGCTGTCTCATTTCACTGTTTGTGGTGTTTCCACATTGATTGATAGAGAAAGTAATGTGTTACCCACCCATTCTACTATACAGTGAAAAAGTGGTCTCATTTTACCCCGTCTGCTTTATTTTTCCTTTCTTGTAATCCATTACAAGAACAACCCATGAACAAACAGATCCTGTCTTTTGAGCATCCGCCTTCACAAGGTAAGTATTTTGTCAACAATTGATCACTGCTGGTAAGGCAAAAACTGGAGTGGGCCAAAAACACAGAGGACACATGAAGGAAATATTTGCATGTCTTCTGTGTTTTGGACCCACTCTTCCTTTTGGATTTTAAATCATGATCAAATCCTGGTGCAAAATACTGACCGTGTGATCGAGGCCTAATGCTCAATTTATGAGTTTTGACCATTTACGTCTGACATCAGTTCTACTCAGATTAAAAAGAAGCCTATATGCAGAACTTTAATGGCCTGTATCACATGGTCAGTATTTGGTCAGTTGTTTGCATCAATATTTGATCAGTATTGGTAAGACAAAAACAGGAGTAGATCCAAAACAAGATGATATGAGAAGGAAAGAGTCTCCCTGGTCAAACATTTGTGAGGATGGGCAATGGTACACATAGGAAGCAACCAACTGACTACATAAGACGTCTCAAAAGTTGTTGAGTTTATCATCCCTCTCGGAAGGTGTTAAAAAAACAAACCAAAAAAATAAATAAATAAATAAATTTTGTCATTTGTCTAACATCGTGGAGAGCCAGTAGTAATTCTTCTGCTGAATGGTGATAATGCGGCTGTCACTATGCAAGCAACTCACCATGCATCTGGTCATTTGTGCAAGGGACTCAGAGGATTTCCCTGCCTCCATCTCCACTGCACACTGCTGAGCTTTGTTGGGGTCATCTGCCTGATCTTCCTCAACATGCTCCAGCTCCTCCTTCTACTCGCTGTATACCATTTGCGTATTGATAGAATTTCTATAGGCAGGGTTACTATCATTGTTCAAACGTCCATTGGGAAATACGTTTTTTTTTGTGTCAAAAAAACCCCAGATGTGCCCTGTCAGTAACGCTAGGTGCACAGCGTTTTACAACCGTTCAAAAGTCTCTGTAGCTGACCTCCGTATTTAATACCATTAATTTAGGCCGCAGTTCCTCATTTGCTGCTGCTGCAGTTCAATTTTCCCAAGGAGGGAATTAAACAATAGGGATAGGATTTGGGTAGGTAGAAAGATTGTCACTGTTCAAAAAAGACCAAAGTCCCTTGTGAAATACATCTTTTTTTTTATTTTTGGCAATGAAAAAAAAACAGGTGTGCCCTGTCAGTAACGCTAGGTGCACAGCGTTTTACAACCGTTCAAAAGTCTCTGTAGCTGACCTCCGTATTTAATACCGTTCATTTAGGCCACAGTTCCTCATTTGCTGCTGCTGCAGTTCAATTTTCCCAAGGAGGGAATTAAACAATAGGGATAGGATTTGGGTAGGTAGAAAGATTGTCACTGTTCAAAAAAGACCAAAGTCCCTTGTGAAATACATCTTTTTTTTATTTTTGGCAATGAAAAAAAAACAGGTGTGCCCTGTCAGTAACGCTAGGTGCACAGCGTTTTACAACCGTTCAAAAGTCTCTGTAGCTGACCTCCATATTTAATACCGTTCATTTAGGCTGCAGTTCCTCATTTGCTGCTGCTCTATAACGTTAGCGCATTCAGAATATTGGACATTCATTTAAATTTTTCTGATCATACAGTTAATAAAAATCTGCAGTACTGTAGTTGTGACAAAATTGCATATATAGTATACAATATGCACAAGGCGAGCGCTAAGGGACCGGGAAGAGGGCATGCTGCTGATGGTGAACGCAGAGGCCATGGCTCTGGGCACAGTGAAACTGTGCCTGCTGGCACAGCCCAAGAGACAAAGTCATCCAAAACTCCTAGCTTCATGTCACAGTTTGCAGGGCGGCACAAGACACAACTCTTGTCGAGATCCAAAGCCGCCACCAAGTTACGGCCATTATCAGACACAACCAAGCCCGATTGTAGGTTAAGTGGCAAGAGCCACAGCTCAGTCTTGTATCTTATACCCTTTTCCAGTTCTGCGGCGGTGTACTGTTTGTCACCTAAGCAAATCAGTTTCAGCATGGCCTGTTGCCACTTCCCCACTTCAGTGCTACACTTGTTTCGAGCTACCGACTAATGCCAATGTGCTGCAAGATGAGAATTCAAAGGCGGAAGTGGAGGAGGAGGTGGAGGAGGAGAAGGGGGGTTGCAACCACTAAAGTAGGTGGTGGCGGAAGTCCTAATGGAAGTAGGACCTGCGATCCTTGGCGTCGGTAGCTCCCGGCTTCCACAATGTTCACATATTGTACCGTCAGGGAAATGTAGCGTCCCTGGCCAAAAGCACTTGTCCATGCGTCAGTCGTTAAGTGGACCTTTCTAGTAACTGTGTTAGTCAGGGCACGGGTGATGTTATGGAATACATTCTGGTGCAAGGCAGGAAAAAGAAGCAGCTGGGGACTGAGTAACGAGGGATGGCCGCCGCAAAATTTCAGGGGCCAGCAATTTGAAAAGGTGAACATTTAGTGCTATGGCCTGTGGGTGGGTTGCTGGGTATTGCGAAAGTCCAGGTGCAGAGCGACCCAGGCATTCGTCCCACTTATTAGGGTGCTTTGATGCCATGTGGCAGAGCATGCTGGTGGTGGTCAGGTTGCTAGTATTCACGCCCCTGCTCATTTTGGTACAGCACAGGTTGCAAATGACAATTCTTTTATCGTCTGCACTTTCCTCAAAGACGCATCAGACTGCGGAACACCTACCCCTTGGCAAGGGAGATTGCTGCAAGGGGATGCTCCGGGGAACTGTTGCGGACATGTCTGGTGTGGCCCGCCCGCCTGGTGTGATTTTTGTTTGTTCCTCTTTTAATTGCCTCCTGACCTGTGATAGGCAGAGCATGGACACGTCCCCTTAGCTGCAGTAAAAAAGACACTCCGCTGGCCAGAGCAAGCTCTTTTTCATTTTCCGTGTTCGAAAAATCCATGAAATATATGGTCCCAAGATAGGTGCCGTATACGGTATTAAACTCAGAAGAATACATGCCGTACCAAGTTTATTTATTTACACTAAATTAACTTTAATTAAGCTTCACTACGTGAAACAGTTGCTGCTGATGCACCAGCTCTGGCCCTGCTTTTCCCTCTGGCCACACCACTGCCTCTTCCAACCTGTTCTGGTGCAGCACTCGCCTCCGCCTCAGAAGCACTGTCTTCACTCGGCTTATCAACCCAGCTTGGGTCAGTCACCTCGTCATCTTCTGATTCCTCATTATGCTCCCCCCTCGGACTTCCTGCCCTGACAACAACTTCACCACTGTCTGACAACCGTGTCTCCTCATCGTCCGACACCTCTTTACAAACTTCTTCCACTAACTCAACATTGTCATCATCATCATCACCCACAGACTGCGACAGTTGTAAAACTTGGGCATCGGGAACGAGGTCAGCAGCAACCTGAGAAGTTGTTTGTGACTCTGGGAAGGGTCCAGAAAACAGTTCCTGATAGTATGCCGGATCGCATTCCAAATTTTCCTGGGAGGGGGCAGACTGGGGGGAAGGAGGTTGAGGTGGAGGAGCCATACGAGTGCTCCCTTGGGTAACGTGGGTGGACTGCGTGGAAGACTGACTGGTGGACAAATTACTTGAAGCATTGTTCGCAATCCACGACATCAGCTGTTCGCACTGTTGTGGTTTCAACAGTCCTCTACCACGTGTCCCTGTAAGTTCAGACATGAAGTTAGGGAGTGTAGCTCTGCGGCGTTCCCCTGCTCCCTCATCAGCAGGTACTGTCTCACCCTGCCCAGGACCCCGGCCTCTGCCCCCTGCAGTAATTGAATGCCCACGCCCACGCCCTCATCTTCGACCCTTAGCCCTGGGGTTCAACATTTTCTGTATATGTGTGTTATATGTACAAAAAGAAACCCACAAACTTGTTTAATCTGAACAAGAAAATATATAGGTGGATAAGTTAGAGCAAAATTACGTATGTCGCACAGAGATTTTAGAAATGTAGCTGTATAAGTGAGAGCAAAAGACCTATTTTACTGACGTGACGTACAGAATGGGTCACCTGGACAGAAAATACGGATTGTGGTGGCTGGACAGCTGAACTGTGACACGCAGAATGGTTCCACACAGCTGTATGAAATGGATTTGTATCACTGAGATAAAACAACAAAAAACTATTTTTTTATATATATTTTTTTTATATTTTTTTTTTATATATATATTTTTTTTAACGTGACGTGCAGAAACTATCAGAGAGCAAACTCAGCCCCTGCTGACTGTGGCTATTTTGACTACAACCCAGACAAATGTCGCACAGAGATTTTTGTAATGTAGCTGTGTCATTGAGAGCAAAAGACCTTTTTTAATGATGTGACATACAAAATGTGTCACCTGGATAGAAAATACGGATTGTGCTTTGTATATAGGTGGATAAGTTAGAGCTAAATTACGTATGTTATTATGTACCGTGCAGTATGGAGCAATTACACTGAAACTATTAGATTAAGCAGACTTGGTCTGCTTAATTGCAACCCAGACAAATGTTGCACAGAGATTTTTGGAATGTAGCTGTATAAGTGAGAGCAAATGGGTCAGCTGGACAGAAAATACGGATTGTGGTGACTGGACAGCTGAACTGTGACACACAGAATGGTTCCACACAGCTGTATGAAATGGATTTGTATCACTGAGATAAAACAACAAAATAACTAATTTTTATATATATATATTTTTTTTTTACTTGAAGAAACTATCAGAGAGCAAACTCAGCCCCTGCTGACTGTGGCTATTTTGACTGCAACCCAGACAAATGTTGCACAGAGATTTTTCTAATGTAGCTGTATCAGTGAAAGCAAAAGACCGTATTTGATTATGTGACGTACAGAATGGGTCACCTGGACAGAAAATACGGATTGTGGTTTGTGGTGAGTGGACATCTGAACTGTGACACACAGAATGGTTCCACACTGCTGTATAAAATGGATTTGAATCACTGAGATATAACAAAAAAATGGGTTATATATGGAGATAGCTGCACTACTAGTGCCAGCCAGCCATCCCAGCCAGGAGACAAAAAAAAAAAGTCTTGTAGCCCTTAGAAGGGCTGTTGGGTTATTTTGATATGACTCCTGCCTAACAGAGAACTAAATCCAGGCCATAACACTCTTCCTGAAGCGCAGCAGTTCTGTCCCTAACAACATCCAGACAGCATCTGAGCCGAGCACCGCGGGCAGTCACTAGTATATTCCAGGGTCACCTGATCAGGCCAGCCAACCCCTGCTATCGACATGAAAGGGCCCTACAAGATGCTGGGTGTACCACAGAGTCTCCTGGCTTGTGATTGGCTGAGTTTATAGGTGCCAAAAATGCACAATGCGGAAGATGCCATTTTCTTCGAGCATGGCGAAATACTCGTCCGAGCAGCGAGCACTGACGAATACTGTAATACTCGAACGAGCACCAAGCTCGGACGAGCATGCTCGCTCATCTCTAATCCTTACCTGTCCTGCAGTGCTTTGCTATATGACCTAAGCCGGAACATGCAAACCACCTGATGTTTGGCCTGCATGGCTTAGGTCCGTCCAGACTGCAGTCGTGCTCCCTTCTCCTATACTGTTGCATTCTCAGGGACGCACTCTTTACAATATTTCTCTTACCAGAAATCATTGAACTCTTTTTTCCTCTCTGGACAGGCTCAAATTTTGGTAGATTTGGCCTGTTACAGATATCTCTTCCCCCTTTTTGCCCTGGACAGGGCAAAATTTTCGGAGAGTCTGGCCCTGACTTTACAGAAAAAGAAAGGGCCAGTACCAACTTTGAAAAATTACTGATGACTTGTTGCATGCCGGTCATCAAACGAGACCTTGCAGCAACCTCTTCATTCAGTTTGGCTAAAGTCACATCAGTAAAGGCAGCCCGCTCCTTGAAGGTATTGATCTCAGCATAAGACTGAGTCAACTGAGAGTCAAGTTCCTCCTTTTGCCTCTGCAACTCTACCAACTGTGACTCTATTCCGGCCACCTCTGTATCTCGGTCAGCAGAAGACTGCACATTCACCACCAGCTGTGCTCGTAATGCAGAAACCTGCTGTAAATTACTGGCACAGCACTAGCAATGAATGGTCGGAGGAAATGTTTCCGCTGACCGAGAAACCAGCACAACATGCTCCGGCTTCCAAATGATATCCTCAAATGTATGCACAAGTTTGGCTAGCATTTGAAGCCGTCTCGTAGCCTTGTTCAATACTGTACGTTTGTTAACACAAAGCCTGTCATAACTACAAACCTGTGCCAACAAATCGGACCACAACATTTCCGTGGAGGAGTACGAGGTGGGGAGGATGGGGTTGAAGGTGCTATTTTTAGCTAGGTGTAGCAGTGTGGAGAAGTCCATACTCACTTTTTTGGAGGTTGCCATCTTCTCTGGAGCTGATCCTAGTTGTCCTTTGGTTGCTGCTTGGAGAAGGTCCTGTAGTTTCCGGAACGCCTTCTCCCGACCAGCTGGACTTCTTTGGCTCGGCACCACCGGCTATGGTCCACTTTTGGTGATTGTATGGATCTTCCTCCTTGGCTTGCTTGCACGTTGTTTTTTTTTTTCTTGGCCGTGTAAGTGCAACAGAAAAACCGTTAAACACAAAACAAAAGATCTAGGTTCTTTTGTGAAAGATATTGCACTGTATTCAGCTCTGACTGAGAAATCGCGTTACCTGTCCGAATTACCAGGCCTTTGAACGAACAGAAACCGCTGTCCACGTCCCTCTTGCCTGGCTAATTCACAGAATAAGCGACCTCTCTTGTCAATGCTAAACACAGATACAAATTCTACGCAATGGGCCCTAGCTCACCAATGTTAAAGGGGGTAATAATTATTGATATTTTGGGTAATACCAATAATTAATATTCATAAATAGGCATAAACCTGCTTTCGCTAGCCCCGCCTATTTATTCCTACGTAAGTACCTGTTGCCTCTAACAGACCTGAGTTACGTACAAGGGCTGTGCTATGCTACAGTTAGAAAGACACTGTAAACAATATTAAATCAATATAATATTTATTACGCAATAAAGTCTACAGTCTACTTATTTAAACAATACAGTACAACACCTAACTATACTGCACAATCCCACTAACTAAACATACATACATATATAGCAAGCCCTCCCAAGCCTACCTACTCTTGCTGTCCCTAAGGAAATACATGGTTCAAGACAATTAGGGATTAACCCAGGGTAGCATGATGTTAGGGTCTGTGGTAGGATGGCCAGGAAAGGTTATGGCAGAGATAAGGTACCTTTTATGATAGGGGTAACTGCTGGGGTGATAGTGGTAGGGCAAGGTTTAATGTTGCTGGGGTAAAGTGAAAGGTTAAGGAATGTTGCTGGGGTTATAGTGAATGTTGCTGGGGTTATTTATGGTAGGGAATGGGTTATGTTGGTGGTATCGGGGGGTTAATTCGTTGGTGGTATAGGGGTTACTTAGCCATCCAGGAGTTAATGTTTGTTTCTAGGGTGATCCTCGCTTCCAGCTCGTTGCCCAGGGGGAGATTCTTGGCTTGTTCCTGCTCGTTGCCTTCAGGGGTAGGTTTTCGCTTCTTCCAGGGGGGCTGCGATGGCTCAACTGAAGAGTGCAGCGTGGCCGGGCTATTTAAACCCAGTCACGCTTGCTCCCGTGCTCCCGCACTGCCGGCGAGCGAGCGCGCCGGCAGACCTGTGCATGTGGGCCGGCACTGTGAGATGACGTCACCGCGCCAGCCCGCGCATCTAAAAGGCATTCACAGGCGGAGGATCTCTTTGATCCTTTTGCCTTTTAATTACCCTTGTATCTCCGGCGCTGTAATCACAGCTCTGGAGGTGTGATGTATGCAGGGGCAGGGAAACCTTTTGTTTCCCTCTCCTTGTTATGTAAAACATCTCCGGCGCTTGCGGAGGTTTTTTAACAAAGGACCGAGGATCTTATCGATCCTCTGTCCTTTGATGTGGCTGTGACTGGACATTTCTCAGTCTCCCACCTGTCTCCTACAAGCCTGCAGGGGGGCACCTGGACATAGGGTCCTTAATTAATTTATCTAGATACATGTACATAAAACTGGGGAGTATATACATGTATCTATATACATTTGGAACAATGGGGCAATATTATAGAGCATATATATATATATAGCAGGGGGCAGTGTTTTATCCATTATACATATAGGCACACAATCTGGGGCATACCTGCCTATATATATATATATATATACATATATAGCATCTAAGGCCCATGGATACTTATGGGGCCAAAGACCCCCATGATGGGGTCACTTTGTACACTCTGGGCCAGAAAGGCCCATTCACATATGCATATATATTCATGCCTATCATACCTGCATATATATACATATTTTGGGCCGTGCCCACACTTCCTTCGACATTCACACAGCTGTATGAGGGCTTATTTTTTTGTTGTACAAGTTGTACTTTCGAATGCCGCCATTAATTATGGCATAAAATGTAGTGGGAAACGGTAAAAAAATTCCAAATGGGGTAGAATTGGGAAAAAAATGCAATTCCTCGTTTCCTCCAATCGTTTTACTGGTTTTGTTCCCACGGTGTTATGTTTGCGGCAAAACTGACCCATGCCCTTCATTCTCTGGGTCAGTACGATTATTAACAATTCTCCATATGTATAGGTTTGTTATGTTTAAATAGTGTAAAAATAAATGTAAACTTTCAAAAAAAATTTTTTTCTTACATTGTCACATTCTGACCCCTATAACTTTTTTATAATTACATCCACTGAGCTGTTTAGGGGCTATTTTTTTGCAGGATAATCCATAGTTTTTATTGATACTAATTTGGAGTGTGCATGACTTTTTGATAACATTTTATTATATTTTTTGGGTAAGAAAAGTAATGAAAAAATGGCAAATTGGCCATTTCGAAACCTTTTTTTTCGTTACGTGATACGCCGTATTGAATTTTTTAAAAATATATTTTAAAAGTATGGGCGTTTTCAGTCTCGTTGATACTCATGATGTTTATATTTATTGTTATTTAGGTATTTATTTTTTAATTATACGGAAAGGGGGATGATTTAAACGTTTATATTTTTTATTTTTATATATTTTTTAACTTTTTTATTTTTTTGTGATTATTTTAAGCATCATATATGAACTTATACATTTTGAACTATCTGGAATTTTTAAAACTTAATTTTAAGAGGAGATTGCTCATTTCTTATCTGGTGGCCAAAATAAGAATTGCACCTTGAACGCTATAAACCTCGTCAGCGAGGTTTACAGCGTTCAGAGAGAGTGAAGATGCCCCGATTGGCCACACAAAACATCTTTAGGACACCCCGAAGCATGCACTTCCGGATTTTAGCGCTATTAGATGCCGTGATCTCATGTGATCACGGCATCTAATGCCTTTACTTACCGATCACCAATGGCGGTATGTAGCAGCAGGTCTCTGCTGTTTTAAACAGCAGAGACTTGTTGGCCATGACGCCCTCCACATGTGCAAGTGGGTGTCATGTTCCCATATCGCTGGTAGCAAAAGGGTAAACCACGCCTTTTTCATATTAAAAATATGCCAAAAATTGTCCCTTATCGGTGGCAGATGGTTTTTAAACACAAAGTGTAAAAGGGAAAAAACTGTGCCTTGTTGGGACTAAACATCTAAAAATTATGCCTCAACTGGGACAAATCCCTGCCCCTGTTTGTACACATACAAAGATGTTAATGTCCGAAGAAAGAGGGGCTCATTCTGCAAAAGTGTCTAAAAATTATGGCTAATTGAGTTCAGAATGCCTGCTTGTTTCTATATACACACAAGTGTTAATTGACAGAAGAATGAGTGGATTGTTCTGAATGAGCCTGAAAAAATTCTCCATTTTAATTAGGAGGAGCAGTTGTACAGAGTGTATGTGGAAAGCATAGGGTAATAGTAGCATGTGGTGGTAATAGTAACAGCATTAGCAGCACAGACTTTATCAGGTAAGGTAGTAAATATGTTTATAGCTATTTAGATTTAGTAGTAGAAGCAGTATTAGTGGTGGCTGTGTAGTGGCGGTATGAATGTATGGCATGTAGCCTTTAAAACATTGAGCACCAAACTTTTATATTCTATTTGACTAATGTTACCTTCCACTGTTAAGTAGTTGAGTTGCCCTATATAAACATTGTACATACACTGGTTACCATTGCTATAGCTGTATATGAGATGGGTTAGGTAGATAGATACATTATAATTTTTTTTTAATTTTCCTACAGACTCTGACAAATGCATTAAATGTCAAAGTGATACATGGCCAAATGAGAAGAAAGTCCGGTGCCTGCCCAAAGTAATGGAATTCATCTCTTACCAGAAAGACACAATTGCTTTAGTGTTTTCCTGTGTCTCAATCTTCGGATGTCTTGTGACTGGCTTCGTATTTGAAATATTTATTTCTTACCGGGACACTCCTATTGTGAAAGCCAATAACCGGAACCTGAGTTATCTTCTCCTGGTCTCCATCATCCTCAGCTTCCTCTCTGTATTCTTGTTTCTAGGTCGTCCCAATGATGTAACTTGTAGATTACGTGAAACCAGTTTTGGAATTTTCTTCTCAGTGGCTGTCTCGTCACTTCTTGCCAAGACTGTGATGGTTTGTGTTGCTTTTAAGTCTACCAAGCCTGGAAGCCCTTGGAGAAAATGGCTGAGCGTGAAGCTACCCTATACCATAGTGTCGTTGTGTTCATCCATTCAAGTTCTAATCTGTGTTATCTGGTTGTCTATTTCTCCCCCATTTCAGGACCTAGACACTGACTCTTATCCTGGGAAGATCATCATTCAGTGTAATGAAGGCTCAGATATCTGGTTCTACTCCATGTTGGGTTATATGGGGTTCCTGGCAGCTGTGAGCCTTGTTCTGGCTTTCATGGTGAGGACATTACCGGACAGTTTTAATGAAGCCAAGTACATCACCTTCAGCATGCTGGTGTTCTGCAGCGTCTGGATCTCCATGATCCCGGCGTATCTAAGTACTAGAGGAAAGAACATGGTGGCTGTGGAGATTTTTGCAGTAATGGCTTCCAGTGCTGGACTTTTAGGTTGTGTGTTTTTCCCAAAATGTTTTATTATTTTGTTTAAATCTGAAATGAACAGAAAAACTGACCTGTTAGGAAAAAGAAAGGAATGACTACAAATTACCATCGGATTTGTGTGTAACTCAAAGTATAAACATATAGATATAGAAATCGTATTACTCTAAAATCAAACTAAATGTAATTGATACTAATTACATTATCTTCAGTTAGTGGTACATCTATTCAGAAGAGAATGAGGAGAACTGCCACTGAAAGAGGAGGACTACCTGCTAATAATATATGTTATGTAGGTTATATATACAGTACCTGGTAATATGTAATAAATTCATATGTGTGACGTGAGGCCATATATGGCATTTCTCAAAGGTTTTGTTACAGAAATCTGACCAAAAATTAGAGTTCCTTTAGGTTTGGAGAGCTTTGTAGTCAGGATGAGAGAACCAATTGGGACCAAATCGAGTTTGGTCAGAACTTTGCTATTTTTCAGACGGCAGACAAACCTGAAAGTTTCTGGGTTTGTGTCAGATGAATCCACTAAAACACAGCATAACGCCTTTTTCCCATGTCAGTGGGAAAAAGCCCTAGAGAGGAAGAAAAAGAGGTATCACATGAGCCTGGGAGGAAATGGGGGGAGGGCTTGCCCTGATAGGAGTCGCATACGTTGCAACTTTGACTGGGCCCTTAAACCTGAAGGGCAATGCTGATTATGCATTACCATCCTCAGGACAGCAATACAATTACGTACTGCTGCAGTACGCCTTTACCTCTGACAGTCTCCAGGCCCAGTCACAGGCCAGCATAGGTGGCACGATGACATGATCATAATCGTACCTCCTGAGCCGGGCATTGTACGGCTCAGGAAAACAAGCCGGGAGGGGCCTGCACTGCATCTCTGATAGCAGAGGTAAGTATTTGCGTTTATTGTTTTTTGTTATTTTACAGCATGATGTGGGGGCATTTACTGGGTGCATTATGGGGATAATGGGGGTGCACTGTGGGACTGTCTACCATGTGATGAAGGGGGACAATATGGGGACATTGTGGGGGGAGCACACTGTGGTTGAGGCATCTAATTTAGGGCACTATGGTAACATTGGGGGTAGGGAGAGCACTATGATTGGCATTTACTGGGGGCACTAAGGGGACATTGGGGAAGCACTGTATGGGCATCTACTGGGTACATTGGGGAGGGGGGCACTCTGGTGACATTGTGGGTAGGGAGATCACTATGGGGCATCTACTGTGGGCACTGAATAAGGAATGGCACATATAAGGAGGATGGGGCCATGTTTTTGCACTGGAATGCATTATGGGGGGGGGTTAATTTGGGAATATTGACTGTATTAGGGCCACTAAGAGGAAAGATTTTTTTTTGTGCTGACACACATTTTAAGAGGGTATTTATTGTACTGGCACACATTAAACTCAAGTGTTTTTTGTACTGGCACAAAATATAGGGATATTTTTTGTACTGGTATGCATTGTAAAGTTAGGGTGATTGGCAACATTTTTTGCACTGGCACACATTATAAGGAGGTAACTTTTGTGTTGACGCATATTAGAAGGACGTATTTATTTGTACTAGCGCACATTGTAAAGGGGTATTTGGGGAACACCACCGGCACAGTATTGGGGGTGGTAGGATGGGATGTTGAGAAGGTGGAAGGATGATGGACAAATAGGAAACTAACATGTCTGTTTGTCAAACTTGGAAACGATACATAACTGAAAGAAATCATCATGGCAGTCTATTCTGAATGGAGAAAGGAGACAGCAAGGAGACAGCAATGAATGTAACAGGTATGTGGTGCTGTATTCTCCTGTATGTTTTGTAGCACTCCTCCTCTCAGAGGAGCGGATCACAGAAAGGGAACTCTCAATGACTCATGCTTCGAGTATCTTTCAATCCACTTGTGGGTATCTGGCAGAACAGTAGGGCTGGAGGGAATTTGGAATTGTGTAGTGCAGTTTCAATTTACAGACGACTAACTGCCTTAAAAGCCAGATGAAGTGCAGTAGGTCTGTTTGAACTAAAGTGCTTGAGCCTGGATGTATGTTTGCAACCTGTCTGGGAGACAGGTAGAAAATATTCAGGACTTGAACTCTTGAAGCGGATCTGTTGCAAGGTGTGAACACGCACTAGAACTTGACAGCTATAAAAGTTACCCGCAGCATGGTGTGAATTGAATACCGGGACTTAAAACTTACGTGAAACCTGCCAAGTTAAAACTGCCAATTATGAATAAACACTGAGTTCTGGTTAAGAACTGTTTTTGTGTTACTGTTTTATGTCCTGGATTAAGCCAGCTAAGTTCCAATCAATATCACTCGACAATTATGAATTTGTTCACCTGTTGACCTACAGCTTGATTTATTACTTCCATTCTTGGTCATGTTGTGGCAGATAAGTTCTGGAGGGCTTAGCCACACCCCTTCCAGCGTTGGGTCAGCCAGGTGTCCATTGCTAGTGCCCTTGAGGTGGTGGATGTAGAAGAGTGGTATGGGCATAGTAGGGTATGGGCATCTGCTGACTGGCTGCTCTGCATTATGGGTGATCTCTTGTGCTCGGGCTTCTTACTATCACTTTGTAACATATGCAGCTGCCAATTTAGGAAAAAAAATGATTCGCTACCATGAAGCCCCAGGAAATTCTGATTAATTGCAAATCAATTTTTTCCTAAATTTCGGATCAAATTCCACTTTAGATGCTTCAATTCCCTAACTGCAACTATAGTTTAATTGTCACAAGAGATGGGATAAATAGAGATGAGCGAGCATACTCGTCCGAGCTTGGTGCTCATTCAAGTATTACGGTACTCGTAAGTGCTCGCTGCTCGGACGAGTATCTCGCCATGCTCGAGGAAATGGCAACTTCCGCATCGTGCTTTTTTGGCGCCTATAAACACAGCCAATCACAAGCCAGGAGACTCTGCGGTACACCCAGCATCATGTGGGGCCCTTACATGTCGATAGCAGGGGTTGGCTGGCCTGATCAGGTGACCCTGGAATATACTAGTGACTGCCCGCGGTGCTCGGCTCAGATGCTGTCTGGATGTCGTTAGGGACAGATCTGCTGCGTTTCAGGGACAGTGTTAGGGCCTGCATTTAGTTCTCTGTTAGGCAGGAATCACCCACAAAGAACCCAACAGCCCTTCTAAGGGCTACAAGACATTTTTTTTTTTTGGTCTCCTGGCTGGACTGGCTGGCTGGCACTAGTAGTGCAGCTATCGCCATATATAACCCTTTTTTTTATTGTTACATCTCAGTGATACAAATCCATTTCATACAGCAGTGTGGAACCATTCTGTGTGTCACAGTTCAGCACACTCACTACAATCCGTATTTTCTGTCCAGGTGACACATTCTGTAAGTCACATAATTAAACCAGGTCTTTTGCTCTCACTTATACAGCTAGATTACAAAAATCTCTGTGCGACATTTGTTTGGGTTGCAGTCAAAATAGCCACCGTCAGCCGGGGCTGAGTTAGCTCTCTGATAGTTTCTGCATGTCACGTTAAAAAAAAAAAAAAACTAAAAAAAAAAATATATAAAAAAAATATATATAAAAAAAATAGTTTTTTTGTTGTTTTATCTCAGTGATACAAATCCATTTCACACAGCTGCGTGGAACCATTCTGTGTGTCACAGTTCAGCTGTCCACTCACTACAATCCGTATTTTCTGTCTAGTTGACACATTCTGTACGTCACTTAATTAAACAAGGTCTTTTGCTCTCACTTATACAGCTAGATCACAAAAATCTCTGTGCGACATTTGTCTGGGTTGCAACTAAGCAGACCAAGTCTGCCTAATCTAATAGTTTCCGTGTAATTGCTCCATACTGCACGGTACGTAATAACATACGTAATTTTGATCTAACTTATCCACCTATATATTTACTTGTTCAGATTGAACAAGTTTGTGGGTTTCAGTACAGCAAGCCCATTTATTTATTTATCTTTATATAATACACTTATATACAGAAAATGTTGATCCCCAGGGCTAAGGGTCGAGGCGTGGGCGTTCAATTACTGCAGGGGGCAGAGGCCGTGGTCCTGGGCAGGGTGAGACAGTACCTGCTGATGAGGGAGCAGGGGAATGCCGCAGAGCTACACTCCCTAACTTCATGTCTGAACTTACAGGGACACGTGGTAGAGGACTGTTGAAACCACAACAGTGCGAACAGCTGATGTCGTGGATTGCGGACAATGCTTCAAGTAATTTGTCCACTAGTCAGTCTTCCACGCAGTCCACCCACGTTACCCAAGGGAGCACTCCTCTTGCTCCGCCATCTCAATCTCCTTCCCCCCAGTCTGCCCCCTCCCAGGAAAATTTGGAATGCGATCCAGCATACTCTCAGGAACTGTTTTCTGGACCCTTCCCAGAGTCACAAACCACTTCTCAGGTTGCTGCTGACCTCGTTCCCAATGCCCAAGTTTTCCAACTGTCGCAGTCTGTGGGTGATGATGATGATGATGACAATGTTGACTTAGTGGAAGAAGTTTGAAAAGTGGTGTCGGACGATGAGGAGACACGGTTGAGAGACAGTGGTGAAGTTGTTGTCAGGGCAGGAAGTCCGAGGGGGGAGCAGACTGAGGAATCGGAGGATGACGAGGTGACTGACCCAAGCTGGGATGATAAGATGAGTGAAGACAGTGCTTCTGAGGCGGAGGCGAGTGCTGCACCAGAACAGGTTGGAAGAGGCA
The DNA here is from genome assembly GCA_900303285.1 of Rhinella marina. NCBI lineage: Eukaryota > Metazoa > Chordata > Amphibia > Anura > Bufonidae > Rhinella > Rhinella marina. Next base: position 19,807 of record ONZH01004056.1, read on the forward strand.
GTGGTGTGGCCAGAGGGAGAAGCAGGGCCAGAGCTGGTGCATCAGCAGCAACTGTTTCACGTAGTGAAGCTACCGTGGCGAGGGCTAGATGTTCGCAAGTCTGGAGGTTCTTTAAAGGAAGTGAGGATGACCGACGGACTGTGGTGTGCAACCTATGCCACACCAGGATCAGCAGGGGTGCCACCACTACTAGCCTAACCACCACCAGCATGCGCAGGCATATGAGTGCTAAACACCCCACTCAATGGAACCAAGGCTGTTTACCACCTCCTGCGGGTCCCACCACTGCTCCTTCCCCTGTGTCACTCGCTGCCTCTGCTAGTCAACCCCCTGCCCAGGACCCCGGCACGAGCGCCTCCTGCCAGAAAACCACACCTTCGCCTCCACGATGCTCCACAGCGTCCACCAATGTGTCCCAGCGCAGCGTTCAGCTGTCTTTACAGCAGACGCTGGAGAGCAAGAGGAAATATAGTTCCACCCTCCCACATGCCCAAGCCCTCAACGTCCACATCTCCAAATTGCTGAGCCTGAAGATGCTGCCCAATAGGCTGGTAGAGACCAAGGACTTTTGCAATCTCATGGCGGTGGCTGCCCCTTGGTATTCGGTCCCCAGCCGCCACTATTTTTCCGGATGTGCCATCCCAGCCCTACACCAGCACGTGTCACAGAACATCATCCGTGCCCTGACCAACGCTGTTTCTGAGAAGGTCCACCTAACCACGGACATGTGGACAAGTGCTGCTGGGCAGGGTCACTATATCTCACTGACGGCACATTGGGTTAACTTGGTGGAGGCTGGGACCAAGTCTGACTCTGGGGCCGCTCATGTACTGCCCACACCGAGGATTGCGGGGACTACCTCGGTCACAGTCTCTCAGACGTACTATGCCTCCTCCTTCGACCCCTCCTCCTCCTCCACCGAATTACCATCCGTGGGCATGGCACGTTCTGTCGGTATCTCTAGGTGCAGCAGCAGTGCCGTGGGAAAGAGCCAGCAGGCGGTGCTCAAACTGCTGAGCTTAGGTGACAAAAGGCACACCACCCAAGAGCTGTTACAGGGCATCACGGCGCAGACCGATGTGTGGCTGGCACCGCTGAACCTCAAGCCAGGCATGGTTGTGTGTGACAACGGGCATAACCTGGTGGCGGCTCTGCAACTCGGCAGACTGACACATTTGCCATGCCTGGCCCACATGTTCAATCTAATAGTTCAGCGGTTCCTCAAGACATACCCCAATCTGTCTGATTTGCTCACCAAGGTGCGCCACATCTGTGCGCATTTCCGCAAGTCCACCACAGACGCTGCCACTCTAAGGGCAGCGCAGCGCCGCCTACAACTGCCCGCTCACCGACTGTTGTGCGACGTGCCCACTAGATGGAATTCGACATTAAACATGTTATCCAGAGTTTACCAGCAGCGCAGGGCGATTGTAGACTGCCAGATGTAAACTTCCACCAGAACTGGTAGTCAGGTCACTCAGATTTCTCAAGTCTACAATGAGGAGTGGACGTGGATGTCTGATATCTGCCAGGTGTTGACCAACTTTGAGGAGTCAACACAGATGGTCAGCGGCGATGCCGCCATTATCAGCCTCACCATCCAGCTGCTTTGCCTGTTGAAAAACTCACTGCTCAGCATGAAGTCGGATGCTTTGCGCTTGTCACAAGAGACGGTGGTGAAATATACATCGCTTGGTAGCCAGAGCACCCTCCGGTCTGTTTCTCAGCGTGTATCAGAGGAGGGGGATGAGGATGAGGAGGAAGAGGAGGAGGAGGAGAATGTCTGCGAAGACAGAAGAGGGTACCAGTGCTCAGTCCTTCTTAACTCTTGAGCGTGTATGGGCTGAAGAGGAGGATGAGGAGGAGGAGGAGGAAATGGAGAGTCAGGCCAGTGAGGAGAGGGAATTCTTGCGTGTTGGGACTCTGGCGCACATGGCAGACTTCATGTTAGGCTGCCTATCCCGTGACCCTCGCGTTAGAAGCATTTTTCAAACACCGATTACAGGGTGTTCACTCTCCTGGACCCACGTTACAAGCAGAACCTTTCCACTCTCATCCCTGCAGAGGAAAGGAGTATGAGAGTGAATAGATATCAACAGGCCCTGGTGCACAAGCTGAAACAATCCTTCCCATCTGACGCTGCTAGCGGCAGAGGGCAATGTTCTGTGGGCCAAGTAGCGGGGGAGAGGAAGCGATCAGGCAGCTTGTCCAGCACTGGCAGGGGAACGCTCTCCAAGGCCTTTGCCAGTTTTATGTCACCCCAGCAAGACACTGTCACCTGTCCCCAGTCTAGGCAGAGTAGGGGGGAGCTCTACAGAAAGATGGTGAGGGAGTACCTAGCTGATCATACCAACATCCGTAGCGATCACTCTTTTCCATACAACTACTGGGTTTCAAAGCTGGACACGTGGCCTGAACTGGCGCTGTACGCTTTGGAGGTGCTGGCCTGCCCTACCGCTAGTGTGCTTTCAGAGCGGGTATTCAGTGCAGCTGGTGGCGTCATCACCGATAAGCGTACACGCCTGTCAACTGACAGCGCTGACAGGCTGACGCTTATAAAAATGAACAAAGCCTGGATTTCACCGGAATTCAAATCTCCTCCGGGGAAAAGCAGCAAAAGATTAACATTACTTATGTATCCGATTCCTCTTCTCTACTCCTCATACTGCTCCTCCTACAATTTTTCCGGAGGTCAACCGACAGGCCTTCACTGTAAATAATTTTTCTGGAGGTCCACCTACAGGCCCTCTCTCCAAACAATTTTTCCAGAGGTCCACCTACAGGCCCTCTCTCCAAACAATTTTTCCGAAGGTCAACCTACAGGCCCTCTCTCTAAATAATTTTTCCGGAGTTCCACCTACAGGCCCTCTCTCAAAACAATTTTTCCAGAGCTCCACCTACAGGCCCTCTCTTCAAATAATTTTTCCGGAGGTCCACCTACAGGCCCTCTCTCCAAACAATTTTTCCAGAGGTCCACCTACAGGCCCTCTCTACAAACAATTTTTCCGGAGGGCCACCTACAGGCCCTTTTTCTAAATAATTTTTCTGGAGGTCCACCTACAGGCCCTCTCTCCAAACAATTTTTCCAGAGGTCCACCTACAGGCCCTCTCTACAAACAATTTTTCCGGAGGGCCACCTACAGGCCCTTTTTCTAAATAATTTTTCTGGAGGTCCACCTACAGGCCCTCTCTCCAAACAATTTTTCCAGAGGTCCACCTACAGCGGATAGGTGCCATATATGGTATTAAACTGAGAAGAATACATAGAACACATACCAAACTTGTTTAAGCTCATAGTTGACAACTGTACCGGTTGATGCTAAATTTTTAAGTTGGGGTCCTGCGTCGTCATTCGAACTACATCCCGCTGTTGTCACCATCACACACGCTAGCCCAGGGGGCACTCCTCTGGTTCTTCCAGCTCAACCTCCTTCCCCCCAGCCTGCCCCCCACCTACAGGCCCTCTCTCCAAACAATTTACCCAGGTAGGGGACGTATTAGATATTGTATAGATTTTTTTTTTGGTCCTTCTTTTAATTGCCTCCTGCGATAGTGCGATAGACGGGAATCGAACCCGGGTCAACTGCTTGGGAAGCAGCTATGCTCATCACTTTACCACCAACAGCCACAGCAACTGATAAGAACAGATACTAAACTTGATGTAAGCCAACATTTCGACAATCAATAACCCGCCGTCGAGCCCGGCGTTCGGCCACCCTGAGCATTTCACATACTCTGACCGAGTCTGACCCTGGGGACTCTCATGTACTGCCCACTTGGAGGATTGAGCAGCCTACCTCATTCACGGTTTCTTAGAATTACTATGCCACTTCCTCCAACCCCTCCTCCTCCACCTTCGAATTACCATCCATGCTTCTCCTCTTGCTACCTCAGTCTAACTCGGTCACTCTGTTGTCACCGCCATGCTGCGTCAGGCTAAATTTTTGGGTGGCTCACCTGCTACCTCATGTAACTTGGTCACTTGTTGGTGTCACCGCCATGCTGTGTCAGGCTTATGCCTGCATCGTGTGGCTTGGGATAGGAGAGCAGTTCCAGCATGGGCATGGGTGATGGACCTTCGTTGCACCTAGTTGGGTGCTTTCCTATATATTCCCACCATGCCAGCCATGGGTTGTACATTAACTAATAACAGGGAAAACAAAAAAAATATTTTACAGGAGGGTCAACCGCAGACATTCCAAAACAATTTTACATCAGGGAGTGTCTCCCCGTCTGCCATCGTGTTCGGTCAGGCTGTCAGTAGGTACACCACCTCTGTTGTCCACAGAAGAGGCCACTATGAGGAAGGCCACGGCGAGAACATCCCCTTTTCAATTGAGAGCAAGTGTAGAATTGTAGGAGGATGATACTTTTCTTCCGCAGTGGATTCGCCTTCCCCTTTATCATTGCCAGACAACAGTTGGTGAAAAAGTAATTGGCAATGATCAAGAAAATGTAACGGTGCAGTGGACCGTCTGTGACGCAAAACCTATATATTCCCACCATGCCAACCATGGGTTGTACATTAACTAATAACAGGGAAAACAAAAAAAATATTTTACAGAAGGGTCAACTATAGACACTCCTAAACAATTTTTTAGGAGGGTCAACTTCGGACACTCCAAAACAAATTTTTGGGAGGCTCGCCTACAGACATTTGACTGCTACCTCAATCTAACTTGGTCACTTGTTGGTGTCACTACGCTGTCACCATGATGTGTCAGGCTTATGCCTGCGTCGTGGGGAGGGGGATGGACCTTCGTTGCACCTAGTTGGGTGATTCCCTAACATGTGATGGGCATGTGCCTCGCCTTTCTTTGTCTGGGTGAGCACAATTGCCATGAAGGTAACCTCCAGGCTGTTGCCTGAGAATTTGGGGTAATGGTGGGATTAGGCAGCCTCAGAGGCATCCATGCATGCTGCCCCTGCTGTTTCCTGTCCATTTCCGTAGTGTTTCCATCATTTTCTGAGGTTTCCAGGTTTTCACCCAGCCTTCCCTAGGCAGAGCCTTGGTCTATTCATTTGTAGTTGGTCTATTGGTCTATTCATATGTAGTTCGAATGACGACGCAGGACCCCAACTTAAAAATTTAGCATCAACCGGTACAGTTGTCAACTATGAGCTTAAACAAGTTTGGTATGTGTTCTATGTATTCTTCTCAGTTTAATACCGTATATGGCACCTATCCGCTGTAGGTGGACCTCTGGAAAAATTGTTTGGAGAGAGGGCCTGTAGGTGGACCTCCAGAAAAATTATTTAGAAAAAGGGCCTGTAGGTGGCCCTCCGGAAAAATTGTTTGTAGAGAGGGCCTGTAGGTGGACCTCTGGAAAAATTGTTTGGAGAGAGGGCCTGTAGGTGGACCTCCGGAAAAATTATTTGAAGAGAGGGCCTGTAGGTGGAGCTCTGGAAAAATTGTTTGGAGAGAGGGCCTGTAGGTGGACCTCTGGAAAAATTGTTTGGAGAGAGGGCCTGTAGGTGGACCTCCAGAAAAATTATTTAGAAAAAGGGCCTGTAGGTGGCCCTCCGGAAAAATTGTTTGTAGAGAGGGCCTGTAGGTGGACCTCTGGAAAAATTGTTTGGAGAGAGGGCCTGTAGGTGGACCTCCAGAAAAATTATTTACAGTGAAGGCCTGTCGGTTGACCTCCGGAAAAATTGTAGGAGGAGCTGTATGAGGAGTAGAGAAGAGGAATCGGATACATAAGTAATGTTAATCTTTTGCTGCTTTTCCCCGGAGGAGATTTGAATTCCGGTGAAATCCAGGCTTTGTTCATTTTTATAAGCGTCAGCCTGTCAGCGCTGTCAGTTGACAGGCGTGTACGCTTATCGGTGATGACGCCACCAGCTGCACTGAATACCCGCTCTGAAAGCACGCTAGCGGTAGGGCAGGCCAGCACCTCCAAAGCGTACAGCGCCAGTTCAGGCCACGTGTCCAGCTTTGAAACCCAGTAGTTGTATGGAACAGAGTGATCGCTACGGATGTTGGTATGATCAGCTAGGTACTCCCTCACCATCTTTCTGTACAGCCCCCCCCTACTCTGCCTAGACTGGGGACAGGTGACAGTGTCTTGCTGGGGTGACATAAAACTGGCAAAGGCCTTGGAGAGCGTTCCCCTGCCAGTGCTGGACAAGCTGCCTGATCGCTTCCTCTCCCCCGCTACTTGGCCCACAGAACATTGCCCTCTGCCGCTAGCAGCGTCAGATGGGAAGGATTGTTTCAGCTTGTGCACCAGGGCCTGTTGATATCTATTCACTCTCATACTCCTTTCCTCTGCAGGGATGAGAGTGGAAAGGTTCTGCTTGTAACGTGGGTCCAGGAGAGTGAACACCCTGTAATCGGTGTTTGAAAAATGCTTCTAACGCGAGGGTCACGGGATAGGCAGCCTAACATGAAGTCTGCCATGTGCGCCAGAGTCCCAACACGCAAGAATTCCCTCTCCTCACTGGCCTGACTCTCCATTTCCTCCTCCTCCTCTTCAGCCCATACACGCTCAAGAGTTAAGGACTGAGCACTGGTACCCTTTTCTGTCTCGCCGACATTCTCCTCCTCTTCTTTCTTTCTTTCAAATTGTCTTTTTATTAGGTGATGCAAAGTGACATGAATCAAGTAATGAACATATTAATGCCATCAAGGCAACTTAAGATAACAACTAATACGTGACGCAGGACGTTAAATAAAGTGACAGCAGTCAAGCGTACATTAAATGCACAATGGAACAAGTGATGCGATATTAACATATGAAAGCGAATCCAAGATCTATAGCGGCGTCCCGATTCAGTCACACATGCAAATATCGGCTTCAACATTTTCAGTGTTATTTTCTAATAGAAACAATAACAATAACACCTGGCCTAGTCTTGGCTGGTTGCCGAAAGGTGATATTCGCCATTATGTATCAGGCCAGATAGCTTTAACCCCTTCAGCCCCGGGCCTGTTTTCACCTTCATGCCCAGGCCATTTTTTGCAAATCTGACATGTGTCACTTTATGTGGTAATAATTTTGGAACGCTTTTACTTATCCAGGCCATTCTGAGATTGTATTCTCATCACATATTGTGCTTCATGACAGTAGTAAATTTTTGGCAAAATATTTCATTTTTATTTTTTAAAAAATACCAAATTTACCAAAAATTTGGAAAAACTTCCAAATTTCCAAATTTCAATTTCTCTGCTTTCAAAATACATAGTAATACCTCCAAAAATAGTTATTATTCTACATTCCCCATATGTCTACTTTATGTTGGCATCATTTTATAAATGTCATTTTACTTTTTTGGGACGTTAGAGGGCTTAGAAGTTTAGAAGCCATTTTTCAAATTTTCACGAAATTTTCCAAAACCATTTTTTTAAGCACCAATTCAGATATAAAGTGATTTTAAAGGGGCTTACTTAATGAAACCCCCCATAAATGACCCCATTTTAGAAACTACACCCCTCAAATTATAAAAAAAACTGCTGTTACAAACTTTGAGGTGTTCCACAAGAATTAAAGGAAAATGGAGGTGAAATTTCAAAATTTCACTTTTTTGGTAGATTATTCATGTTAATAATTTTTTTCTTGCAACACAGTAAGGGTTAACAGCAAACTAAACCTCAATAAACATTGCTCTCATTCTGCAGTTTACAGAAATACCCCATATGTGGTGGTAAACGTCTCTACGCGTTTGTGGCAGTGGTCAGAAGGAAAGGAGTGCCATATGGATTTTGGAGGCAGATTTTGCTAGAATAGTTTTTAGGCACCATTTTGTAATTGAAAGATCCTGACGTACCCCTAGAGTGGAAACCCTCAAAAAGTGACCCCATTTTGGAAACTACACCCTTCAACAAATATATTAAGGGGGCTACTGGCCACTTTGACCCCCTAAGGGTTTTACGGAATTTGGAAACACTTGGCTGTGAAAATGAAAAATTTAATTTCTTCCAATAAAATGTTGCTTTAGCCCCAAACTTTTTGTATTTTCATAAGGGGTAACAGGAGAAAAGCACCCCATAATTTATTACCCATTTTCTCCTGAATATGGCAACACCCCATATGTTGTGGTAAACTGATGTGGGGGCACATGGCAGGACTCAAAACAGAAGGAGCGCCATATGGATTTTACAACACAGATTTTGATGGAATGGTTTGCGGGAGCCACTGATTTTTATTTTTTTGAGTTATTGTCTTATGTGGGGGCTCTTTTTGCGGGATGAGCTGATGATTTCATTGGTACCATTTTGGGGTACATAAGACTTTTTGATCGCTTGGTATTACACTTTTTGTGAGTCAAGGTGAAAAAAATAGCTGTTTTGGCATAGTTTTTTTTAAAAAAAATTTTACAGCATTCAACAGAGAGGGCAAATCATGTGATATTTTTATAGAGCAGGTTGTTACGGACGCGGCGGTACCCAATATGTCTAACATTTTTATTTTTAGAAAGCTTTACACATTAGATGCATTTTTGAACAGAATAAAATCTTTATTTTGTGTTGCCATTTTCAGAGAGCCATATTTTTTTCAGTTTTCGGGCGATTGTCTCAGGTATGGTATCATTTTTGCAGGACAAGATGACGGTTTGATTGGTACCATTTTGGGTCAAATACGCCTTTTTGATCGCCTGCTATTACACTTTTTGTGAGGCAAGAGGGAAAAAAATGGCTATTTTGGCATAGTTTTTTTAACAATTTTTTTACAGCATTCGTCTGGGGGGCCATCTCATGTAATATTGTTATAGAGCAGGTTGTTACGGATGTGGCAATACCCAATATTTCTAACTTTTTTATTTCTGGAAAGTTTTACACATTAGATTTATTTTTGAACAGAATAAAATCTTTTTTTTTGTGTTGCCATTTTCTGAGCCATATTTTTTTTATTTTTTGGGCGATTGTCTTAGGTAGGGTATCATTTTTTGCGGTACGAGATGACGATTTTACTAGTACCATTTTGGGATAAATACGCCTTTTTGATCGCGTAGTATTACACTTTTTGTGGGGGAAGTTGACCAAAAAATGGCTGTTTTGGCACTGTTTTTATTTTTATTTTTTACTGTGTTCACCTGGCGGGATGGATTATGTGATATTTTTATAGAGCCGGTCGATACGGATGCGGCGATACCTAACATGCCTACTTTTTATTTATTTATTTTTTTTTTAACAACTTTTTTTTACTTTATTGGGGGGAAAATGGCGTTTTTCTTTTTTTTTACTTGAAACTTTTATTATTATTATTTTTTAACTTTATTTTTTAACTTTTTTTTCACATTTTTTTCAACTTTTGGGGGTCTGATCCCCTTTACAATGCATTACAATACTGTTGTATTGTAATGCATTGGCTGTAAGTGTATTACTCACAGTAATACACTTACAGCCTGCTTCCTGTGAGATCGAGGGGGCTGGATCGCACAGGCTCGCAGGGATGGCAACCACGATGCCTAAGGAAGGCATCGGGCTGCCATCCAAGCCATCGGGTACCCGTCACAGAAGCGCGGGGACCCGATGGCCCCCCGCTCGCCATTCTGAATATGCGCACACCTCATGTGCCGCGGTCAGCGCTGACCGCGGCACATGAAGGGTTAATGCGTCGGCATCGGTGTTTTCACCGATGCTGGCGCATTCCCCAGGGGTCCGGCACCTGGGCACTGCCGGACCCCCGCCGCTGACCGGGCGGGCGCAGCTCCTGCACCCGCCCGATCAGCGCGCCGTACATGTACGGCGCTGGGCGTTAAGTCACGTCCCGCTGCGCCGTACATGTACGGCGCTGGGCGTTAAGGGGTTAAATTACACACATAAACAAAAATGAACATAATCAAATAGAGGGAGGGGGGAAGGGGGGAAAAGTGAGGGTAAAAAAGGGTGGGGGAGGAAATTTTAGTGTAATCTAGAGTAAGATATAAATAGGGTGGAATCTTGTGGGTTTTGAGGACTTTTAACGGATCGAAGTTCAGGATCCAAGGTGAGTGTACAACGGTGGTGTCGTAAGGTTGAAAGCACTACTGATAGAGCAACTAATGGTTGGTCACGTCTGCTCTGTGTTTTTTATATGTAACCCATGGTTGCCAAATTGCTTCAAACCTCTCATGGTTCCTAAATTCCCAATATGAGATCTCTTCTAATCTGTAAATTTGATCTACTTTGGCTATCCATCTGCTAATTGAGGGTGATACTTGAGACTTCCATGATGCTGCTAGTAATAACCTAGCCGAAGTTAACAGGGAACGAAGGAGCAATCTAATGAGAAGAGGATACTTATTTGGTATGAGTAATAAAAGAAAGATCTCCGGTGATTTACACAATGTAATGCCATAGATAGAGTTGATTGTAGATGAAAGTTTCGACCAGAAGGCCACGACTTGTGGAAGTCCACCACATGTGGAAATATGTGCCTATGTCTGAGTCGCACTTCCAACATGTGGCCGGATAGGTACAATCTATTTTGTTAATTTTTTCCGGGGTCATGTGCCATCTGGTCAGAACCTTAAAGCCATTCTCCTGGATCCTCATACATCTGGATGAGGTCTTAGGAGCTGACAAAATGAGTTTTAGTTGTTGGACCGTGAAAGACACGTTCAAGTCCCTTTCCCAAGCTTTAACATAAGAGGAGTCATGTATTGTGTCAATTTGCGTTTGCAAAATCGTATGGTAAAAGAGAGATAGTAGTTTTTTGGGTGTTCTGCTTTGAAGAATGATAGTTTCAAACCTTGTCTGGGGTGTAGTGTCAACCTGAGATTTAATAAAGATCTTAAGAGAGTGTTGTAGGTTGGAATAAGATAGGAAATCGAGCGCGGGGAGCTGGAGGATATCTCTGGCCTCTTCAAGAGTCGGGATCAGGCCCTCTGGGAGAAGAAAGCTAATGGGTTTATTCCAGGCCCCCGCGCTGGGTTTGCACAAATCCGTTAGATCTCTAATTTGTAGTAAAGGGGAACTTTTTGAGGTGAAGTTATGTAAAGTATTATATTTTTGCCAGGTGAGTAAGGTGGGTTTGGTGAAAAGATCCGGGTGATTTTTCGGGAAGCTAAAGGGTTGATCACATAGGGCAAGACGCCTAAGGGGATGTGATAGGAGATCCTCCTCTATCTGGACCCAGTATTTTTGTGTAGGTTGGCATAGCCAATTAACTACTCTACTTAATTGGACCGCATCATAGTATGCCGTAATGTCTGGCAAGCCCAGGCCACCCAGAGATCTAGATCTGATTAAGGTAGAGTAAGCTATACAAGGCCTTTTTTGTCTCCAGATAAAGGAAAGAAAATCTTGTTTAATCTCTTTGAAATAGGGGGATGGAATTTGTATAGGGAGAGTTTGAAACATGTATGTGAGTTTTGAAACTAGTAGGCTAGATATCATGTTTTTTCTACCGATCCATGAGGAGAAAGGCAGGTCCCACTTTTGTAGTGAGTGTCTTATGTTATCTAGAAGGGGGATATAGTTCAATTTGAAGAGGTCGGTCAGACAAGATGAGATATTAATACCTAAATATTTCAAGGTAGGTAGCGACCAATTAAATGGCGTTTGGGTCTGAATTTGAGAGGCTATTTTAGCTGGGAGTGAGACATTTAATATTTGAGATTTGATTTTAAAACCAGAAATCAGGCCAAATAGTGTAAAAATAGGTTGAAGAGAGGCCAAGGAGAGGGCAGGGTCACGCAGGATGAAAAGGAGGTCGTCCGCAAAAGCTGCCACCTTATGCTCCTTCCCTACACAACGTATACCCTGTATATCTGGACATGAGCGGACTTTTTGAAGGAAAGTCTCAATCGTGAGGACAAAGAGAAGCGGGGAAAGGGGGCACCACTGTCTTGTACCATTTAAAATGTTAAAGGGTTGCGAGAGTACACCATTAACCATTATTCGAGCTGTTGATCCTGAGTACATTGTAAAGATTGCATCTATAAATTGACTCGGGATCTGATAAGCTGAGAGAGCTTGTCTCATAAATGACCAGTCTACCTGATCAAAAGCTTTTTCCGCATCTGTGCCGAGGAGCACAGATGGGATATTCCTAGATTTGACAAAACACATCAATTGTAGCATCTTATATGTATTGTCCTTCCCCTCTCTTGAGGGAATAAAACCAGCTTGGTCAGGATCAATGAGCTCTGTAAGTAATGGCTTGAGTCTATTGGCCAGGAGTAGGGCGTAAATCTTAAGGTCTGAGTTCAAAAGGGAGATAGGCCTGTAGCTGCCACATTGGGTGGGGTCCTTTCCCTCCTTAGGTATAATAGATATGTGGACCATGAGGGATTGGGGATGAAAGGGGGTGTCATTTAATGCTGAATAGAGATGAGCGAGCACTAAAATGCTCGGGTGCTCGTTATTCGAGTTGAACTTTTCCCGATGCTCAGGTGCTCGTTTCGAATAACGAACCACATTGAAGTCAATGGGAGACTCGAGCATTTTTGCAGGGGACCAAGGCTCTGCCTAGGGAAGGCTGGGTGAAAACCTGGAAACCTCAGAAAATGATGGAAACACCACGGAAATGGACAGGAAACAGCAGGAGCAGCATGCATTGATGCCTCTGAGGCTGCCTAATCCCACCATTACCCCAAATTCTCAGGCAACAGCCTGGTGGCTACCCTCATGGCAATTGTGCTCACCCAGACCAAGAAAGGCGAGGCAAATACCCATCACATGTTAGGGAAGCACCCAACTAGGTGCAACGAAGGTCCATCACCACCTGCAGGTGACACCACTGCTCATGCTGGCACTGCAGCTGACATCAAGTTTAGTATCTGTTCTTATCAGTTGCTGTGGCTGTTGGTGGTAAAGTGGTAAGCATAGCTGCTTCACAAGCAGTTGACCTGGGTTCAATTCCCATCTATCGCAGGAGGCAATTAAAAAATCAGTACAATATCTAATACCCGGGTAAATTGTTTGGAGAGAGGGCCTGTAGGTGGGGGGGAAGCAGGTTTCGCTGGAAGAGCCAGAGGAGTGCCCCCTGGGCTAGCGAGTGTGGTGGTGACAACAGCCAGAATGGATTTGTAAAAACTGTTGCATCAACCGGTATAGTATTGATTCTTCTCAGTTTAATACCGTATACGTCCCCTATCTTGGGACCCTATATTTAATGGATTTTTCGACCACGGAAAACGGAAAAAGAGCTTGCTCTGGCCAGGGGAGTGTCTTTTTCCACTGCAGCTAAGGGGACGTGTCCATGCTCTGCCTATCACAGGTCAGGAGGCAATTAAAAAAAGAAACAAAAAAAAAAAAACATCAGTACAATATCTAATACGTCCCCTATCCGGGTAAATTGTTTGGAGAGAGGGCCTGTAGGTGGGGGGCAGGCTGGGGGGAAGGAGGTTGAGCTGGAAGAGCCAGAGGAGTGCCCCCTGGGCTAGCGTGTGTGGTGGTGACAACAGTCGGATGGATTTGGAAAAACTCTAGCATCAACCGGTACGGTATGTATTCTTCTGAGTTTAATACCGTATAAGGCACCTATCCGGAAAAAGAGTTTGGAGAGAAAGAGAGGAAAAAGACGTGCAGTATGGAGCAATTACACGGAAACTATTAGATTAGGCAGACATGGTCTGCTTAATTGCAACCCAGACAAATGAGAGAGAGAGCAAAATGACGTATTTTTAAAAGTGACGTTCAGTATAGATCAGGGGTGCACAACGTTTTCTGGGTGGGGGCCACATTGTCCGACTGAACCAACGTCAAGGGCCGAAAATAAAATTTAAAGGGGTAATACCAACTGAAATACTGTATTTATGGCAGATTGAACACACAGTGTATACCATTAATGTCTAGTTACAGTTCCAGGAGTCCCATCTAAAGGGAGAAATACATGAAAAATGCATGTGAGCAGCCATAAAACATGGACATAAATGTCTGTTACCAGATGGATGGGGCCACACAGAATGGTATCAAGGGCCGCATGTGGCCCCCGGGCCGCAGGTTTTGCACCCCTGGAATAGATCAAGTGTGGTATGTGTTCTATGTATACTACTCAGTTTAATACCGTATATGGCAGCTATCCGGAAAAATAGTTTTGAGAGAGAGAAAGATAGGAAAAAGACGTAAATTGTTTGGAGAGAGGGCCTGTAGGTGGGGGGGCAGGCTGGGGGGAAGGAGGTTGAGCTGGAAGAGCCAGAGGAGTGCCCCCTGGGCTAGCGTGTGTGGTGGTGACAACAGCCAGATGTAGTTAGAATGACGACACAGGACCGCAACTTAAAAATTTAGCATCAACCGGTACAATTGTCAATTAAGAGCTCGATCAAGTGTGGCATGACTTTTTAGAGGGAGATTGCATGTGGTCACGTACTCCCTGGAACCCCATAGTCACCCCTTCTCTGATGTGCTACCCCAGAACATTCTCTGCCCCAATTCGCAAGACCTTTTGCAGTCTCCGTGTGCTGACAGTGGGGATTTACCATTATTGTCTGAGAAGGTGGTGGACAATGGTGAGACAAAGGTGTCGGGGGGTGAGGTAGTTGTATGGGAAGCAAGTTACAGTGGGGACTCCTTGGGGGGACTTTCTCATGATGGGACAGATTCAACTTGGGTGGATCAGGCACAGGAACAGATCATTTTTTTTTTTTTTGTGTGTTTATTTAACTTTTATTTAGCAAAAATAACCACAGAGATATTTATTCGTTATCTTCGCTGCGCAGTCTGGCGTTGGGGTTCGTCACTTTGATGGCGAGCTGTGCCGCTCTCTCCACAATGGTCTTTAGGTTCTTAGATGGAGACGTTGTGGGCGATTTCTGCACAGAAGGACTTGTTGCTCATCAACAGAACCTCGAGCTCCTTGACATTGTGGACCAGGAATTTGCGGAACCCTGTGGGCAGCATGTGTTTGGTCTCTTGTTGCTACCGTATCCAATGTTGGGCAATATAGATACGCAGGTAATATTTTTCACACCTACCCCAAAAATAAAATTTATGCAGTTTGCGCAAATAAAACTGGAAACTGGAACTGGAGAGAAGGCCTGTAGGTGGACATCCGGAAAAATAGTTTGGAGAGAGGGCCTGTAGGTGGACCTCCGGAAAAATTGTTTGGACAGAGGGCCTGTAGGTGGACCTCCGGAAAAATTGTTTGAAGAGAGAGCCTGTAGGTGGACCTTCGGAAAAATTGTTTGGAGAGAGGGCCTGTAGGTAAACCTCCGGAAAAATTGTTTGGACAGAGGGTCTGTAGGTGGACCTACGGAAAAATTGTTTGAAGAGAGGGACTGTAGGTGGACCTCCGGAAAAATTGTTTGGAGAGAGGGCCTGTAGGTAAACCTCCGGAAAAATTGTTTGGACAGAGGGTCTGTAGGTGGACCTACGGAAAAATTGTTTGAAGAGAGGGACTGTAGGTGGACCTCCGGAAAAATTGTTTGGAGAGAGGGCCTGTAGGTAAACCTCCGGAAAAATTGTTTGGACAGAGGGCCTGTAGGTGGACCTACGGAAAAATTGTTTGAAGAGAGGGCCTGTATGGTGGACCTCCGGAAAAATTGTTTGGAGAGAGGGCCTGTAGGTGGACTCCGGAAAATTGTTTGACAGAGGGCTGTAGGTGGACCCGGAAAATTGTTTGAAGAGGTGCCTGTAGGTGGACTCGGAAAAATGTTTGGAGAGAGGCTGTAGCCTGATTCAGGCTGGACCTCCGGAAAAATTGTTTGGAGAGTGCCTGTACTGAGCCTCCGGAAAAATTGTTTGGAAAGAGAGGAAAAATTGTTTGAAGAGAGGCCTTAGGTGGACCTCCGGAAAAATTGTTGAAGAGAGGGCCTGTAGTGGACCTCGGAAAAATTGTTTGGAGAGAGGGCCTGTAG